>PVJH01002408.1:0-169993 GCA_004026705.1 Nesogale talazaci | reverse complement strand
CTCATGCTATACATGTTCATTTGCACTTGGCTAATTTCATTTAGCATAATTTCCTCCAGTTCTTCCCATGCGGTGAAGTGCTACATGCATTTATCGCTGTTTTTCAGCGATGTATAGTACTGTATTGTATGTATGCTCCACATCTTTTTAATCCATTCATCAGTTGATGGAAATTTGTACTGCTTCCAACTCCTTGTGATTGAGAACTGTGCTGTAATGAACAGTGGGGCATAAATGTCTGGTCATGGATTGTTGCTTTTCTCTTCTGAATATATGCCCAGTAGGGGGATTGCTGGGTCATATGGTAGTTCAATTTCCATCTGTTTTAGATATCTCTAAATTGGTTTCCATAGTGGCTGTACATAGCTGCAGGTCCACCAGCAGTGGATAAGAGTCCCCATTTCCCCACAACCTCTCCAACACTTGTTGCTTTCTAATTTTTTGAATTGTGCTATCTTTGAGGGTGTTAGGTGGTATCTCATTATTGTTTTGATTTGCATTTCTCTTATGGCTAGTGATCAGGAACATTTTCTCATATGTTTATTGACCATTCAGATTTCTGCCTCTGTGAAACTTTTGTTCAGGTCCTTTGTCAACCTCCTCAGTGGGTAGTTAGTTTTCCTCTTTTTGGAAGCTATCAGGGTATTTTAGTAATAAGGCCTTTATCTGATTTGCCATTGCTAAAGATGTTTTTCCAGTCCGTCTGCTCTCTTATTACTCTCTTGGCGAATTCTTTCAATGTGCGCAGGTGTTTTACCCTCAATATATCACACTTGTCTATTTGTGCCTCCTCTGTGTTTGTGTCCTTACCTACTTCTGATAGCTTATGCAGTCCCTGTGCCAGTGTTCTCAGGTTGGTCCCAATTCCCTCATTGATGGCCCTAATAGTTTGAGGTTTTACTTTGAGGTCTGTGATTCATCTTGAGTTTATTCTAGTGCATGGAGTGAGGTAAGGATCTTGCTTCATTTTTCTGCAGGTAAATATCCATTTTTTGCAGCACTACTTGTTGAAAAAGGCATCTATTTCCCATTTGATATATATTGGCCCTTATCAAAGATCAGTTGTCTGTATGCTGATGCTCTTATTTCTGGGTTTTCATTTCTTTTCCATTGGTTGAGTATCTATCATTATGCCAATACCATGCTGTTTTGACCACTGTGGCTGTATATTATGTGTTAAAGTCAGGTAAAGCAAGCCCTCCTTTGGTGGCTTTCTTCTTAAGGAGTTTTCAGCTAATTCTGGGCTTCTTTCTTCTCCATATGTAGTTGGTAATCATTTTTTTCCATTTCTTTGAAGAAAGATGAGGTTAATTGTTCAGAATTGCATTAAACTTATATAGTGCCTTGGGTAGAACTGACATCTGTCCTATATTGAGTCTTCTGATCCATGAGCATGGGATATGATTCCAATTGTTGAAGTCACCCTTGATTTCTTGTAAGAGCATTCTGTGATTTTTGTCATATAGATCTTTTGTTCTTTTAGACATGTATATTCCTAGATATTTCAATTTGTGTTTGACTATTGTGAAGACTGCCTCTTTTTTCATCTCATCTTCTGTGGTCTTATCCCATTGTGTATACCAGTCCAAACTTCTGATTGCTGATCTTGTGTCCTGCTCCTCTGCCATGCTCCTATACTGTTTCCAATAATGATCTTGTGAATTTTTAGGGTTTTTCCATATATAAAATCAGATTATCTGCAGAAAATGGTAATTTCACCTCTACCTTTGGCAAATACCTTTGATATATTTTTCTTTGCCTTATGCTGTTAGCCAAAACCTCAAGGACAATATTAAATAAGAGTGTGGACAAGAGACATCCATGTCTGGTCCCCTTTTCCTGTAGGATTGTGTTTTTTTTTTTTGTCCACTGACTATCAAATTGGCTGTTGTTGATTTTTCACATATAGCGTGTATTGTGTGGAATGATTTTCCTTCTATTCCTGTCTTCTCGAGTGTCTTAAACACTAATTGGTGTTGGATGTTGTCAAATGCTTTTTCCACATTTATTGATACTATCATGTGGTTCTTATAGTTTTTCATGTCAATGTGATAAATGATACTAATAGTCATTTGTATGTTGAACCACCCCTGTATTCCAATAATGAAACCCATTTGGTCATGGTGAATTATTTGGTTTATATACTTTTGTATTCTATTGGCCAGTATTTTATTAAGAATGTTTACATCAATGTTCATTACTGATATTGGTCTCTAGTTCTCTGTTCCTCTTCATAGCATCAGACATAGATCTTGCATTTTCTTCAGCTTCTCTGATAACCTTATTAGACTTTTGTTCTCATATGTTAAATTCTACTTGGCTATCCTCTAGGTCACTGATGTGGTTTCAGCTTCCTGCAGTCAATTTGCAAAGTCCGTGAGTCAACTGTTGGTTTTTGTTATCTTGTCCCCAAGCTCTTGTATTTCCCTTTGGTGTATGGACTTTATCTCATCTATGAATTCATCCCTTTTCAGTATTGTTTCCCTCATATCCTGTATAACGCTAAGCATCATTCTGAAAATTTCTTTCTGCGACATATCAATGTCTGCTTCTTCTATGCATGTCCTTAGGCTCAGGACATGTTCTGCCATTACCTTTTGTTTCTCCTTTTTTTTCATTGAGGCTCTTGGGGCTGATTGCTGTTTGCGTTGCATTGTTTTTGAGGAAGCAGGTGCCATTTACCAGGGACTCAAGGAGAACTGGCTCTCTCTGAGCTACTTAAGGAAAGTGTTTTCCAACTTCCTGTGACTAATTCTGCTAGGGAATTAGCCTAACACTTTATCCTCTTGTTTCTTCACTCTTTCCCTAGTGAACCAGTTAGGTAGTCCTCTCAGAGACCATTGACTGGATTGTCATGGACCCATCACGATGGTGCTGCCCTCTACAATCTCACCAGGAGCTGTGATGGTGCAGCCCATGGCAGCCTGGGTACTGCAGGGGATGCATGGGGGTGCCCATTGTAAAGGGAGTGCCATGGAAAGCCGGTGGGCTACCTACTCCTGAGTAAAGCACCCTGAACTGTGGCTGCAACTTCCCAGATTAGGCAGATCACCACGGTGGCTGTGCAGTGATTCCTGCATCAGAATGAAACTCAGACCAGTGTCAGCAGAACCACCCTGGGCCTTGGGAGGCACAAAGCAGGTGGTAGGAAGATTCTTCAGTCAGATGGACCCCCAGAGGACATGGAAGAGCTCTCCCAAACACATAGGCTGGAATTTTCCTGTAAGAAATTAGGTGGGAAATACCCAGATAGAGGATGGGTGGGCTTCTCAAACCTCAGGGTACTCTTCACAGGGTGGGACTCTCCCAGCTGGGTGTAGTCAGCATAACTGCTCTAGGCTAAGTGGAGTGGTCTGGTCTGTGAGCCAAATTGGAAAGGACCAAGAGTTAACAATAAGAAATCAGGTTTGCCGAAACTGCCCACAGGGGAGGGGGTGGGTAAAGAGAGAAAGGAAAGAACCCAAAATAATGAACCCAAAGTAACCACACACCCAAGCCCCAAGCCCTGAGTGTGGGGCTGCAAGTGTTCAATCTCTGGGCCACACCTGCAGCAAGCCATGTCTCTGATAAGACTATGCCCCTGTGCTGCCTCCAACCATCACGGCGATGGCTCTGATGCAGACAGTGTCAGGGCCAGGGTCAAACCCCAGTCAGTCTTCACTGTGGTAAGCCAAAAGCCCCAGCCCCTCAAAACACCAACAATCTGTGCCTTCTTATCTTTATGATGATCCTCCAGTGTCTGGGTGGCCAGATGTCAAGTGGACACCATTGACCAAGGGGTAGGGGAGGCAGGAGTGGAGTTCTTGATTAAAATTTGGTCCATATGGAGTAACAACAATTTTCATAGAATGCAAAAATGGTACTGTAATATATTTATTTTATTTTTAAAACACTGCAGGACCTTGTTAAAATGTTAAAAAGCTGGACGTCTGCTCACCTTATCCTCACTCAGTCACATTCTCCACACCAATCTTCTGCCAATTCCCTCAGTCGGCATCTTCTAGTAAATACCAAAGACTTTGGTTTTTATGTAGAGCTGAAATCCATACTGAAATTTACACTTTTTAATCTTCTTCAGTAAGTGCTTCAAGTCTTCCTTTCTTTCAGCAAATGAGTTTGTGTTATCTGCATATTGAAGATTTTTAATAAGCCTTTCTCTGATACTGATGCCATATTCTCCTTCATGTTATCCAGGTTTTTTGATTATTTTCTTGGCATACATATTGGACAAGTATGATGAGAGGATACAACCCTGACATAAACCTTTCCTGATTTTAAACCGTGCAGTATTCACTTGTTCTGTTCACTGAACTTTTGCTTAATCCATGTATACCTTCTTCATCAGCACAATGAAGGGTCTAAAATCTCCATTAGTCTCAAGGCTATTTATAGTTTACTGTGGATCACATAGTCTAATGCCTTTGTATAGTTAATAAAAGTAAAGTAAATATCTTTCTGGTATTCTCTGCTTTGATCCAAGGTTCACCTGGCATTTGCAATGATATCCCTAGTTCCATGTCCTTTTCTGAATCCAGCCTGAACCTCTGGCAGTTCTCAGTCAATGTCTTACTGCAACAATCCTCAGATGATTTCTGGAAAATTTTGCTTGCATGTGAGAACAATGATATTCTTTATTGTTTGATCATTCTTTTGGATCATCTTTCTTTGGAATGGGCACTAATATTGATTTTATCTTGTGAGATGACCAAGTAGCTGTCTTCAAAATGCCCCGACATCCGTGAGTGCTTCCAATGCTTTATCATCTTGTTGAAACATTTCAAATGGCATTTCATAAATTTCTGGATCATTATTCTTTGATAATATAGTGAATGCAGTTAAACTGAAATAAGCATCAAGATAAGAGGGGAAGGATACATAGCGTAAATATTCCAAAAAGAACTACAGGATAGTCTGCCACTTCAGGAGGCAGAAAATGAGCAAGAACCAATGGTCATGAAGGAGGAAGTTCAAGCTGCACTCTGCCATAGGGTACCGATAAATCAGAAAGAAAAAAAAGTACTAGAATGGAAGCTGAATTTATGTGATCAAAATGAAGCTAACAGTCCCACTGTAAATGCTAGTCTTCTGAAACCAGGGATTTAGAATTTAACCCCCAATAGATTAGTATTTTGCTATTAATTTTAAAGTCAAAATCTTTGGGGGGTTTTGGCATGGAGCCAAAAGCATCCCCTTTTTTCTTGAAGGCACCCTAATGAGATCTAAATAAATATATAATTAAGAGAAATTATGTGCAGTCATCCACTGATCATAGCAGTGTAGTGGTTACAGATTAGGCTATGATCCCCATGGTCAGAAGTTTGAAGCTCTCTTCAACTCCATGGAAGAAATACTGGACTTTTTACTTGCTTCAACAATTGCAGTCTCAGAAACCCACGGGGAGAGGGCGGGGGCTCACTAGGCGTCAGAATTGATTCAATGGCAGTGAGTGAGTGCATGCCTTAATGGTTGCGTTAGGAAGGTAAAGTAAATGTAGCAGTTCTGATCCCCTGGCCATTTCAAGTTCTACCCCATCCTCTCGGGCTTCTATGAGTCAGAATTGACTCAAAGGCAATGATCTTGAATATTTTTGAGTTTCAAACCAAAATATCATTGAGAAACCTAGTTCTCTATATTACTTTAGCATTATCTCCTAAATTGATATAAACTTCGATTTTCTTTTAAAAATACTTTCCTTCTGAGCTTTATCCCTGGGTAAATGCTTCCCATTACATGTAAGGATTGAGTGGCTCTCTAGTGATACTGCTGACCTTATAGAATGCTCTATCATGGAAAGCTGTGATGGTGATTTCAATTCCAGGCATGAGGGGTATCCAAATACCATCCTCTTGGAAATTATACCAATCTATATCAAACCAGTAAGTCTGATTTTGATTTATTTTTTCTCCAATTTCTCCCTCCATCATTATCTATTATGATCATGTCAATAGCTGTTGTAGTAGTAGCCAGACTCTATATACTTGCTATTTCATTCTGAGAGCATAAAATAAGTTGGTGAGATGAAGAAAATATAATCAGAAATAGCAATTTCTCTGATATAAGTGGAATACATAGCCCACTAAATAGCAAATATTGTCACTGGGTGGGGTGGTGACAATTGGCTCAATAGCTCTTTGTACCTAACATTTCCTTGTACTTTGACTTTCTTTGTTCTTCATGGTGCTGATGGGAGACATAAGAATAGACTTCTAATAGTTGCACCTTGCATATCTGCTGACAAACTTTTAAGACTCAAGTTGCTGCTGACCCAAGTAAGATGTATAGCATTGGCTTTGTGAAGTGTGTTTTGCAAAGGAAATTTGGTGTTCCCTGAGACGATCATTTTAAACCCTCAGATTAAGTGACTCATTTTTTAAGGCACTTGGTCACAGTTAAAAAGTTTTCATAACTCCCCCAACTCCTCTATTTGCTGGTGATGTAATGAGGTAAACAAAGCAATGGGCTGCTAAATGCAAGTCTGGTGGTTCAAACTCCCTGGCTACTACTTCTCAGGAGAAAGAAGACGGGGCCGCCTCTGAAACTATAAAGAGAAATTTTACTCTGTATTATAAGGTAGTTATGAATTAGAATCAAGTCAATGGCAGTGGGTTTGGTTTCATCATGCTGTGACACGCATAAGTATTTTATAGATATAAATACATGTGTAGAACTATATCTTATTTAGACACATCTATTCATAGTATAGTCTGGACTTTCCACCTTCTTCAGCTTGAGTATCTATGTACTACGGACATACAGAGAATATTATTGCTGGACTCTGTATGCAGGTTTACTACTGTTATCTTGAGCAATCACAGTTATCCCAGTGTCTCCCTTTGTCTTGATCATTTTTCATTGACTTTTCTTTGTCTATTACTCTACTCTTCACTCAAGTTAACATATGTGTTCTCTCTAGGTAAGGAGTTATCCTCCCTTCCATTCCATTACCAGGGATGGGAATGAACACTTCTATTAACTTTTTATGGAAATGATGTCACAGAAAATGCTTGCCTTTTTGTGACTTACTAATTTTCTCAGCAGAATGTCCTCTAAGTTACACTTTAAGATTGCATATTAGTCCATTTTGTGTATATTTCATGGTCTGTTTATTTAATTATCTGCTGATAGCCAGTGAGCTTATTTCTGACCTGATGCTGTTGTGAGTAAATGGCTATCAGGATTCACTACATCTGTTTGTTTGCTGCTGCAATTGACATGAGCATGCATATATCTGTGTGAACATTCATTTCTAGATAGGTGCTTAGTAATTTCTGGAGCATATGGTATTTTTATCCGAAGTCTTTGAAAAAAGATCGCCATTTTACACTGCTACTAGCCCTGTATAGTGTTTCCAATCTCTTCACACTTTTTCAATATGTGTTATATTCCTTTGAAATTTGCTGTTAGAGTTGGGGTGAAATGATAGATATCTCATTTTTGTTTTGATTTGCATCTCTAACACTTAATGATCATAATCATTTCTCAATGTGTTTACTAACAACCTTAATGTTTTCTTTGATGAAATATCTTTTCATATCCTCTACTTACATTTTGATTAGATTTTTGAGAATTTTTTGTTATTGGTGTTGAAGTGTTTCTATAAATTTAAAGATTTAACCCATTGTTCAATATATCATTGTCAAAATTATTTTTCAAGTCTTTAAGCTCTCTTTTTTCCTGTGGGTGAAATATTTGTGTGTGAATACATTTTTGTCTTTAGGAGGTCCCAATTGTTGATTTTGTCTTTGGCTGTATATACATTCTGAGTTGCATTTCATAGTGTATCTATGCCAAATATTAAGGCTCATAAGTTTGACCATATTTTTCTTTGAGACTCTTTATAATTTTAGGTTTTCCATTTAGGTCTTTAACTCATCTTGAGTTAGTCTTTGTACATGAAAAGAAACATTTTATTTTGTTTTTCTGAAAAAGGATATTCAGATTTTCTAGCACTATTTATGAAAGAGCTAGTCTCTTCCTAATGTAATGTATTCTAGGTCATTATCAAAGATCAGCTGTCTATAGATGAATAAATTTACTGTTGTGAGTTTAAATTTTGGTATTCTTTCTATTGTCCACTTGTTTTTTAATGGTGTTATTCTGTTTCTATGTATTTGGTTTTTATTTGTTTTGCTTAATTTCTCTTGCTGATTTCTGATTTTGTGAGATTTTTTTTGTTGTCAAATTTTTACTTGGCTGCTATTAATGGAGTGTTCTGCATATGTCTATGAACTCTAGTTTATTTAAATCTTCTGTATCTTTCTTTAGTTTCTTTTCTCATTTGTCTTTGATCAAAAATAGTATCTTAAAGTCTCCTACTATGATTGTGCAGTGATATATTTCTCTTTTTATTTCCAACTAAGTCTGTTTTATATAGTTTGGGGGTATCTTATTACATGAATGGATATACCGTTATGGTTATGTCTTCTGTTGATTGGCCCTATAATCATTAGGAAGTATGATTGCCTCTTTTATTAGATTTTGTCGTAAAATCTACTTTACCAAAACCATTGCCATTCCCACTCCTAGGTTGTCATTTGATAGCCTATGTTGTGCTTATATCTGTATGATTTAAACATGTGCGTGATTGCAAGACATCACAATGTTATTGTCTTGTTTGATAATTAATTAATTATATTACTAAATATTATATCATTAAATATTCATTGTTTGTAATTATCTTTTTCACCCTGACTTTTTCTTTTGCTTTGTTGTATTCAAATTTAGTATCCCCAGGCAGTAATGTGAGTGTGTTGTCTTGGTTACCATTTTGGCAATACTGGACCTCCCTGCGGCTGGGTTTGTTCACAAGTAGGAATGTAGGAATGAATGTCTGATCATGAAGACAAGATTGGGACAGGATGGATGAGTGCTGGTCACCAACTGTTATTGAACCAAGGGCGCTTCCATGGGTGACATCGCTCACAGGTGAGTGGAGGACATGTGTGGTATATATGACTATGTAAGGTCATTGACTTTCAACTGTTAGGAAAGATAGACAGCAAAATGTTGGTGGGGAAGAGTAAGGAAAAAAATGTGGCTGCTTAAGAAAGCAAAAAGAAGAACCCACACCAGCACACACACACACACACACACAGAGTATTGTCACTAGCTGACAAACACAGCTTTGATAGAAATGCAGTGCATTCTTTGAGGAAGTGCTCTAATTCAGAGGGTGGGTGATGCTGAGCATGACAATAATGAGAAATTTGGGTGTCTGATCAACTGGATCAAAAAGAAGCTGGAGGTGGTGGGGAGAAAAAAAATGACAAAAAGAACAAAGATTTTTCAAGAGAAGAAGGAAGAGCTTAGAATAAAAGAAAAAAAAATGAAGCAAAATGGAAAAATATTGGCTCAAGTGTTAGCTGCCAAACACCACTGCAGTGCTGATGCAGGGCTCACCCTTGGAGAGCATGTGGACACTAGCTCCATAGGAACTGACACAAACAAACAAAAGAGTGGTAGTTGTCGGGGAGGGAGAAATTGGGAATGAAAAAAGAGAAAAACAATAAGCAGCTTTGGTTTCTGCTGGTCAGGAGCTGCTCAATGGCAGGAGTTTATACTCACTGGCAAAAGTGCAAGCTGCCGAACATGGCTACTCAGGAAGGCAGTGCTTGCTCTCTGGAAGTGTGCTCCTCCACCAGGCCAAGCCCCAATGAGTCTTCTAAGTGCTTCAGTGGAAGGGAAAGCAGCACCCACTGAACATAGAAAAAAAGAAAGAAAAAGACCCCCCAAAAAGTTCATGTGTAGAGAAAGAGGTAGAAATGAAAAAGGGGGTACTTAGCAGAAAGACTATTATTATTATTTATATTTTTAAGGATGGCATACAACTGGTGATAGGTTCACTGGACACCTGGTAGGTAGGGTGATTGGAACAATCTCCAGTCCCTGAGAGTTAGCACAAGGTGAGGAAGGAGTTCACACCTTTCTGGAAGACAATCACATATATGGATGCTGGTGTCGACTTAGGGAAGTGGAGACAGTTATCTGGTCCCTGTTGGGAATGCTGCTTGCAATAATTCAAAATGGCCACTCTATGCCACTTGACAGTTTACTGCTCCTGTGAACTGCTTCCTTCAGTCTTCTCTTCCTATGAGTGTTTGATCTCTTTTTCTTCTCCTTTAACACTCTGGTGTTGGATATGTCACTTGATCTGTTCCACTTGGTTTCTTTAGATTTTGCTGTAGAAGGCCTGGGTAATATATTCATCTCTTCGGATTTCATGGATCCCCACCATCTGTACCCAACTTTCGTCTAAATGAACTACACATTCCAATAGTTTTCTACTGCTCATTACCATAATGTTGATTTTGACTCATAGAGTGTGGGAAACAGAAAGGTTTCTCCCAAGTTGTCTCCCCCAAAGATATGGCAAGCATTAGAGGCTGTCTGCCAGCACATGGTGGGAGGTGACATGCTTAGAGATATCCTCCCCAAAGGCATTCAGTTGTCAGACTACTGTCTGATCCCCCCACAGGTGGGGCCTACTCCCTGTTGTTAGGATAATGGATTACTTCTGCACTGAAGGCTTTCAGTCATCAGTCTGCTCCCTGTAGGTGAGGTTCACACACCACAGATAAGGGCTTGAGTGGAGAGCCAAAGAACAAGGCAAACCTGATGGATCACTTCCAAAATTAGACTGCCTCCCTGAATCGAAGATCTGCCCATTTTGTCACCTGTGTACCGCCAATCCCTCCTCTTCCTATGGCATGTACATCCCTAGATCATCCCCAACATATTGCTGTATGACCTCTAGTGCAACCCCTTCCTGTAATATAGACTTGTATGCCCTGAGATAGATAAACCTTGGCTAGCAATAAAGCTCTCTCCCCCTCCTTGCTCACTCCTGAAATTCCCAAATTCTAGATTCTCACGTGGACCACCAAGTAGACTTAGGGGAGCATGCTACCATGAAATGTGTCTGACTCCATTATTTCAATCTCTCTTCTATTTTATTTTCTATGACTTTACTATAATCTTTACTTATTATCATTGTACAACTGCGCCTACGAGACTTGTAATGATTTGTTAGTGATGGGCTCCCCTGATAATAGAGTCCCATACTGTGCTGAATAGAACTGTTCCATAGAACTTTCAAGGTTGTTATGCTTAGAAGGAAATTGACAGTATTCTGAAGCAGCTGTGTGTGAAAACAACCAATTTTTAATGCCAGTCTATCAATTACTGGCTTGTGCCATTAAGGGCTTTCGATCTATATTCTCTCTCTCCATCTCTCTCTCTTTCATTAATCATTTTATTGGGAACTCTTACAGATATCATAACATTCCATAATTCAATTAGCTCAAACGTAATTGTACAATTGCTACCACAGTTTAAGATCATTTTCTTTCTTCTTAAACTCTTTGATATCAGTTCCCTTTATTCTCTCCCCTTCACCCTGAAATCCTTATTATATTATTATTATTATTATTTTGCTCTTACTAATAGCATCTAATCTATCCACTCACCTACAATTCTGTTGTTCATTCCCTTCACATGGGGTTATGCCATCATCATGGCTGTCAGTTTCCCCTTCCCTGCCCTTCTCCCTGGAACTCTTCCCATACCTTCAGGGAATCATTACTCTCATTACTGTTTCTGAAGTGTTAAGTAGGATGACTTTCATTCATGGAACTATCTTAATTATACAAAAGGACCTACACAGGTCTAACAAGATTAATGAGGTAAAACAAAGATCATAATTATAAAAGGAGGAAATATTAGCAAACTAGAGAGTAATTATGTATTTCATTAGTGCTATACCAAACCCTGAATATATCATTCCTTTCATGTGGCCCTTCTGCAAGCGACTGTCCAATTATCTTACAGGTAGATGAGTATTGGATCTCCACTTTGCCTATACTCCTTCACGTTAATTTTTTTGCTTGATTTTGAACTTCCAATACTTACTCCTCTCGCCACCTCTTAATTATAGAGACTGGTTTGTTTTCTTCCATGTGGACTTTCTTGCTTCTCTGCTATATGGCCACTTGTTTAATTTCAAATATTTAAGAACCCAGATGCTGTATCTTTTAGTAGCATGGCACCATCAGCTTTTTTCTCCACATTTACTTATGCATCCATTTTGTCTTTGGCAATTCTGTGCGGAAGGTGAGTATCATACAGTGTGACATTATTGGAACAAACCATTCTTGTACTTAGGTATGATTAAGTAAAGGCCCAAAGTCCATCTTCTTCCTTGTTGTACTTACATATGTAGACAAATTCATCTGTAGTTATAAATATACATATTTAAACATATGTATATAATTTTTAGTTTATTTTTTCCTCTTTTTCTTTTTTCAGCCCTTCTGTCACGTTATCATGTTTACCAATCATTCACCTGTCAGTAATTTCTTTTAGATACATTTTGATTGATCAAGTGCGACCAGGAACACTACATGCTCCTCACTATCATTTTTAAAACACTTGTTATCTATCTGTCCCTATCATTATTGGCTCACTGCTTACCTCTCCCTGCCTCTACCCCTCCAATACCTCACCCCCGGCAGCTGTCGGACGCATCACTTTCTCTTTGGTATTTCTTATCCTGCCTATCTTATACAGATAGACATCAAAAATAGAAATAAAAGAGAAAGACCATACAATAATTTCAAGTCTAACCAGTATCCTGACCAAAGTAGATAAATATCTATTAATTAGCAAGCAGAACCTGCTATAATCTATTAGTCAATCCCCTTTTCTTGTTTTGTTTTGTTTTGTTTTTTTTGGGGGGGGGGTACATCACTGCCCCCTGGCGGTCGTGGGAGCTACCCAGCACTGCTCCTGAGAGCTGGATTTGAACTGCCAAGCCCAAGTGCCTAAGTCCCACCCTCAGCCATTTATGCCACCGTACCTCAGCCCTAATCCCCTTTTTTTTCAGAGTTTCATAACCAGGACTTGCTTACCTTACAGTACTTACACCCTTTTATACCTCAGCTTTTGTGTTCAAAATGCACACATCCTACAAGTCCCCAATGCTCTTCCTGCCATCAGGGATGAAGTGGTTTAGTGTCCCCAACCCCCACCCTTTTATATCTTTAAGCTTTCAGTGTGGCCCCATTTGAGTAACCCCCAAACAGTTAAGATGAGATACCAAGCACAGTCTTCTGAATCGGAAGCCTAATATTAGGATTCCTCAGGAACTTTGTGGCTTTGCTCCCATTGCTAGTCTGTAACACTGTCCTTTTGTTTGCCTCTATGTGGGCAGGTCAGATCAGCCTTCCTCCCAGAATTGCATTCTCAGTGCTGTCCTCCAGAGCGCTGCCATTCGGTTCAGTGAGGTCATGTCTACAGCTGAAGCCAGCCCTGCGGTACTCTCTGTGAATGAGCTGCTCTGAGCAGGAGCATTGCTCTCAAAGAATGGCACACCAGAATCAATTCTAATCTCCTGCTCCCTCTCCTGTGGAGACATAATAACCTCCGGCTGCTTGAATTAGTCCCCTAGTCCCCCATTTCTATGTTTTCTTCCCTCACTCCTCTGTGAACCATGAAGGCCTATAGCATTGGGGTTGGACAGAGGCTGGGGAGTTGGAAAGAGGACTTTCAGCACAGGTGCTCTGTGCATCTTATTTTTTTCGCCTTGCTTTTGACATATGCATCATTGGGTTTATTCTGGCTCTTGCCCGAGTATTTATTCCTCAGTCCGGGAACTGCGAGATAGGTGCATTTCCCATATGCCCTTTCTGTTGTTTGAACTTCCCTCAGTGGGCTCATATTGTATGAGTCCTTTTGTGCTTGGCTAATTTCAATCAGCTTAATCTTCTCCAGCTCTTTCCATGAGATGAGGTGCTTCATGTTTTCATCACTGCTTTTTAGGGGTGTGTGGAACTGCATATACCAGAGTATTGTCATCTATTCATCTGTTGATGGAGATTCAGACTATTTCCAGTTCTTTGTTATTGTGAACTGTGCAGTGATGAACATTGGAGTGCAGATGTCTGTATGCGGGCTGATTCTTATTTCTTCTGGGTATATGCCCAGTAGTGCAATTGCTGAGTCAGAAGATAACTCAATTTCCAACTGTTTTAAGCGTCACCAAATTGCTTTCCACATTGACTATATGTATCTACAAGACCACCAGCAGTGAAGGAGAATTCCTATCTCACCACACACCAACAAGATTAGTTGCTTTCTGGTTTTTTTGAATTCAGTTATTTTTGTGGGTGGTATATCACAGTTGTTTTAATTTGCATTTCCCAGATGGTTAATGATAAGGAACATTTTCTCATGCTTTTTGGTCATTTGGGTTTCCTCCTTTGTGAATCTTCTGTTCAAGTATTTTGCCCACCTCCTCAGTGGGCAATTCATTTTTATCTTGTAAGCTTGTAGAATTCTGTAGGTTTTAATAATAAGCACTTTGTCTGATATGCTTGGTAGAATTCTTCTGTGAAGCCACTTGGACTAGTACTTTTTAAAATTAGTATATCCAAGATAGCTGTAGCTATTTTTTCTTTTGCTTGGGTCTGTTCAAAACCCTGACATCTATATGAGATACTATGGGACAGTGAAGGCAAAGGGGTATGGGTATAATGTTTTTTGTTCTAATATTTGTTCATGTTATCTAAGTTGTTGAATCTATTGGGGTACAGACCCCAATACTGTGTAATTAATCTTTTAATTTCATCAGGGTCCATTGTGCTTTCCCATTTCATCCCTCATGCTGGAGATTGATGTCTGCGCCTTCCTATTTTTCTTTATATTTGCTATTCTTTGAAGAAAGAATAGTATTTGTCAGAAGAAAACAGTTTTTTTAACTGGGTTCAATGTTGCATTTTCTCCACTCATTTATCTCCACTCTGATTTTATTATTTCTTTTTCTTTTTCTAATAGGCTTATTCTGTTGATCCTCTTCCATTCGCTGAAAGTTTTGTGCGAGAATATTGACCCTAAGTCTCTCTTCCTTCTTTATATGTGCATTTGTCATTATCAAACATCCTCTGATAAATGTCATTGCTGTAGCTCATAGGTTTTATTGTGTTTTATTCTCATTCTCATTTGTTTTGTTTGTCTCTAATTTGGGCAAGTACCTACTCCTTTTGAAGAAGAAAATCATTCATTCTTCAAATAGTTGCCCTATTTTTTATCCTTTCTTGCTTCCTTTCCAGCTTTGAGTCTCGCTGTAGTCAGAGAAGAAAATCTGAGTGACTTCAATGTATTTGAATTTACTAAAGCTTGACTTATACCCTAACATGTGTTCTATTTTGGAATATGTGCCATGTGCATTTGAATGTGGTATTTTGGGGTTTTGTTTTGTTTTGCTTGGTTTTGCTTTTTGCACTTGGGTGGAGAGTTCTGAATATGTCTATTAGATCAAGTTGTCTAATTAGTATATATACTTGTGTATAAGCCAAGCATTTCAGCACATTTTTAATGCAGTTCTGTGGTAAAATTTGGTGCCTTGGTTGATATTCAGATTGACTTATACTTGAGTATATATGGTATATAGTTTATTTCTCTTTTGTTGTTTTTTGTTATAGTTTATTTCTTTAGCTCTCTTGTTGAGCTTTCCCCCACTGATGTGAATTTCTTAGACAGTGGTGTGTTGAAGTCTTCTGCTATGGCCACTGAACCTGTGTGTGTTTGTCTGGATAAACTAGAGAACCAAATCCAAATCCACAGAAACATATATATATATATATATATATATATATATATGTGTGTGTGTGTGTGTGTGTGTATGTATATATATATAGAGAGAGAGAGTGTGTACATTCAGAAAGCATCCCAACCCAGTCTAGTCCAAGCCCAGAAGTCCAACAGCCCATATATCTGACACCGATATCTACGAATTCACCCTCAAACTTACAAAACACATACAATGAAGTGAGGTGCAGGAAAATTACAGGCCAGTAGATAAAAGTTTTTGAATCCAGTGTTGGTGTAAGCATCTCATCAGTGTAAGCTGGCAGGGCTCTCCACACGTCTTCTCCAGCACTGCATAAGGGTAAGCCCATCTGGATTCTCCTCAGGGAAGTCTCACAGAAAGTGTGCCTTGCCAGCTCAGGCAGCTGTACAATGGTCAGACCATCAGAGAACAAGAGACCAAAGAACCAAAAGGGCAAGGCTCACCAAGTCATTTATCTGTCCACCCTTCAATTAATCCCAGATATGTCTATCAGACAGGTTGGCACAATAAACCTTAGCTGTCTCACTGTGGGTTTTTTCCTCCATCTTTTGAGGAAATGTTGTGTCTCTCATTGGGCATGTATATATTTATCATGCTCACTGACTCTTCATCTACTGATCCCTTAAGCAATATATAGTGCCAATCCTTCTCTCTTGTAATATCTTGCACCTGGAGACTGATTTTGTCAGAGATTACGATTCAACTCCTGTATTTAAAATTTGCCACTGACCCCGTAGGTTTTTTGCCAGCCTTTGATCCTTGACCCGGTTTTTTTTGTGTGTGAGCTTGAGATGTGTCTCATGAATGCAAGATTGAAGATTGATGACGGGTTGTTTCTGAATCCAGTCTGCTAGCCTATGTTTTTTAACGGGTGAGTTCAGACCAGTGGCATTCAGAGTTATTACATCCATCTGTGGAGTCTTTGCTGTCACCTTGTACCTTTTGTGTTAGATCTTTGTCCTTAGCAGTGTGTTGTCTATGTGGGGGTTATCCATTCTTGCCTTCTTTCCACTGTTATGTCAATTTGGGTGTTATTTTCAGTGTGTTGACTTCTAGATAGTGTTACACTATATGGTGCTCTCATGTGTGTGCTCTGTGAATATTAATCTGTCCGAATTGAGCTTGAAAGAATTTTTTGTAATGCTTATTTTTATCATATGTTCTAAAAAATTTTCCTTGTCCAGGGACTTTTTCCTCTCCATCTATTTTGATCGATAGTTTGGCAGGATAAAGGATTCCTGGATAATCTTTATTCTCCTTCTACTTTCAGAAGATGCTACTCCATCCTCTACTCTTCTTTATGGATTCTACTGATAAATATTAACATATTCTTATCTGAGTACTCTTATAAATGACTCCATTTTCCCCCTCTAGCTGATATTATGATTTCCTATATTTCCTTCCAGTTGAATAATTTGACTACTATATTTTCTTGGGAGTCAGTTTAGGTGGTGTCCTCTCTGCTTCCTGGATGATTGTCTAATCCTCTTCCATTAAACTGGGAAAGTTTTCTTGTAGGAATTTCCTCACTATTTTTGGTTGTTCATTTCTATGCTATGTCTTGTTCTAGAATCTCAATTATTTGAATACTGTTTCTCTTCATAGCATGGCTCATTGTTCTCGGGTTTTCTTCAGCTTTTTAAATTATCTTACTTGATTACCTTTCTATTTTGTTCAATTCTGTTTAACTGTCTTTGAAGTAGGTGATACAGTCCTCTGCTTCTTCCAGTGTGTTGGTGAGATCTCTTACTTTATTCTTTGATTCTCTTGCACCATCCCTTAACTCTTATTTCACTTCAGTAGGTCGACTCTGTCCTCTCTATTATTTCTTCTTTTTTTTCTGTATTGTGTCCCTCATATCCTGTTTGACTCTAGGCAGAATTCTGAAGATTTACTTCTGTGGTAGATTAAAGTCTGCTTCTTTTAGGTATGTTACTAGGTTCAGGTCCACCTCAGACATAGAATTTTTCCCGTTTGTTTTTTTGTAGTGGTTGCTAATGTGGGTTGTTGTCTGAATATCATGTCAATGTAGCTTTGTGCCATTTTTCTAAGAGTCCAGGAGCCCTGTGCTTTCTCTCTAAGAGGCTAATAAGAAGTATTCTAACACATATCTGGAGCCAAATGTGCTACAGAGTCAGACATCTCTATCTCACACATATTAATCTCTTCCTAGATAGCTGGGGTTATATATTTGAAGGGCAGCTCAGGAGGCCTCTCAGGCAGCAGTGGCGGGGCAATTTCAGGCAGTGAAGGTGGCACTGGGCAGACCAATCTCATGGTAAGCATGTGGCATAGGCTGATGAGGAAGAGTGCATGGCACAGGGGCTGAAGGGAAGATAGTGAAGAGAAGCAAAAGGGCAAGGGTGTGGCCTGGTGGTGGGAAGTTGCATGGGATGGGTGACATAGGTTGAGGTGGCCTGGGCACTGGATCACATGTAGCAGCAGCTCTGCAGTGTTTACAGGGGTGGTAAAGTTTATCGACAGTGCAGGGAAGATCGGCCCAAGAGCACTTGTGTGCTGTGAGAACTAATTTCATGTCCTGGACCAACCACTCACCCTCCCAGTCCCCAAACCCAACAATTGCCATGGAGGTGGTTACATATAATCAGCACTAGATTTCTGAAAGTCTGCAATATTTTTTGTATAAAAATTAAAATGGGATAGTCAAAAGTATTTAATACTTTAAAATAACTAAGTCAACTTATTAATTTAGCTTAATTATTTTATTAAAAAATCATTAAGTATCTCTAAAAGTTAATGAATATTACAGCCTTACATTTTAATAAATTTCTTATTAATCTCTGTGTGGCTAGTACTGAGAGAAGGTAACTTTCACTTAAGAACTGGCAGTAAAGAAAAACTTGGATTTATAAAACCAAACAGGCAAAAATGTGTCTGTCATTTTAAATGAATGTAACTAAATTGAAAATTGTCAAAGATGAAAACAAAACTTGAAGGTTAATATCTTAGACGTTAGTGAGCTAAAATGAACTGGTGTTGACAATTTTGAATGAAGCAGTCATTTGGTCTATTATGCCAGAAGTGAAAAATTAAAGAAAGGCACCAAATTATTGCCAGAAATAATATTTCAAGATCTATTCTGATCTGTAATTTTGTCAGTTATAGGGTAATAGCCATATCCTTGTATTGAAGATCAGTTAATATTACTATTTTTCAAGTGTGCAATCACTAATGGCAAAGATGAAGAAATTAAAGAGTTCTTAACTTCTTCAGTATGAAATAGATCAGACATGAAATCAAGAGGTATGATAATTCCTGGTGATTGTAATGAAATGTGGAAGCACAGTAGAAGCATCAATAGTTGGATAATATGTCCTTGGTGATAGAAAAGATGCCAGGATATTGCATGATAAATTTTGCAAGAAGAATGACCTCTTCTCTAATAATATAAATAGCAACTAAACACATGGACATTGTGAGATGAAATATACTGGCATCAAATAGACTATATCTCTGATAAAAGACATGGGGAAGCTCAATATCATCAGTGAGACCATAGACAGAGGTCAAATGAGGAACAGACCATCAATTGTTCATATGCAGGTCCAAGTTGAAGTGCACAAAATTAAAAGAAGTCTGTAAAAGCTTATATGCAACATTGAGTATATGCTGAGTATGAAGACCATTTCAATGATAGATTTGATACATTTAACACAAATGACTAAAGACCAAATATCAAGTATCCAGTTCATCAAGAACATCATACACTAAAGAAAAGGAAAGATAGAAAGAAAGAAAAAAGAAAGAAAGACCATTAAAATACAGGGAAGAAAAGAAAGACCAAAATTGATGTCAGAAAAAGAGACTTTGAAATTTACTTTTGAGTATAGAATAGCTAAGGCAAATTGAATAAAATATGAAATTTAAAAAAAACTGAATAGATTTTGAAGGGTGACTTGTGAAGACAAAGTAAAGCACTATAATGGATTGTGAAAAGACCTTGAATTATAAAACCCAAAGATAAAACTATGTCTATCATATCTGAACCTAAAAAAAGAATCAAGCCTGGAGAAGCAATACTGAAGGATTCAATATTCAACACAGAACGCAGAAGGGGAGATTGAAGAAATTCAGAGTCCCTGTACCAGAAAAAATTGATTGATATTCAACCATTTCGGGAAGGTAGCATATACTCAAGAGCCAAGGAAGAACCTTAACCCAAACTGAAGTACTCGCAGAAAGTAGAGCTCCAGGAATTTGATTAATACCAAAGGAACACAATATTTGAAGCATTCATTTTTCTGTACCGAGAAATTTGGAAAGCAAGTGCTTGGTCAACAGAATGAAGAAAATTTATATTTGTGCACATTCTAAAGATAATTCTAAAGAATTATCTTACAGATGCAAAAATTAACAAAAATATGATTATTATCACATACACTTTAAATTTTGCTGAAGATGGTTTTGAAAACACAGGTATTGACTGACAAATAACTACCAGAAATAAAATTAGAGTCAGGAAACTATGTGGAATGAAGGATGTCAGATGGATGCTGATCTCAGTCAGATAATACAAGAAAAATATCTGCCTGTGTTTCCATGGCTATGCAAAAAACAATACAGTTTACAGCAACTTATGGATAATACTGTGAAGAATCCTTTGTTATCATGAGAAACCTGTATGTAAACCACGAGGCAGTGTTTCAAAATGAACAAGAAAATAATGCATGATTTAAAATTGAGAAAATGTGTGCCAGGATTTTATCACTTAACCATACTTATTTAATCCATACTGAAACGATAATTGGAAAAGCTGGACAATATAAAAAAAAGAGAGGGGTCAAGATTTGGAAAAACTCAATAATAGTCTGCTATATACAGATGATATAACTTTGCTTGTTGAAAATGAAGAGGGTCTGAAACGTGTTGACGAAATCCAAACTACTGTCATCAATATGAAATACTCTTCAACACAAAAGGATGTATAAATCCTCACAATTGAACCAATAAGCAATGTCATGATAAAGAAAGAAAAGATTTCATTTCTCAATGATTTTATTTGTGCCTACAATCAACATTCATGGAAGCAATAGTTAAGAAATCTAATACAACGATTTGTTGTATTGGGTAAATCTGTCCCCAAAGTATTAAAAAGGAAAGACATTATTTTGAGGACCCAGATTTGACTGAGTCAGTCCATAAAATTTTCAGTTACTTCAGACATGTGTGAAAGTTGGGCAAAGAATAAAGACGACTCAACAGCCAGAAGGATCCTTAGAAGTAAGCATTGGAGATTTTGTCTCATGTCCTCTGGATATGTCATCAAGAGGAAGGGATTACTGGAGAAGGACAACCTCCTTGGTGAAGTAGAGGGTTTGTGAAAAATAAGGAGATAGTCAATGAGAAGAACTGACACACTGATTTCAATCATCGGATCCAACATGTTAGGTATGTGGGTTTCTTTCAGTTGTACATAAAGTCACTATGAGTCAGAACCAATTCTAGGGCACATAAAAATAAAATCTTTCTGTTAATATGCAACTTTTGTCACATTCTAACTCCTTTTTATTGCTAGATTTACTGTTTCACATTGTTGTACATATTAGATATTCATGCATCCATTATCTTCTATAACGTTTTATTTTAGGATTTTCTTTCTTTTTTGCTGGCAGGTGAATGAGTCATACAGATATTATTTTAACAAATATAAGTGAGTGGAAAATTGTTTGCATGACCTGATCGTTCATACAAGAGAACCATGATGTAGACAGAGTCTAAAGCCAAATGGCATAAATGAAGCTCTTTTCGGCTGGTGGATTACCTAACCAGAGTTGAGATAAAGCCTCAGGCAAAAAAATCAAGCATCTGGTTAAAAATTTAAAATGTAGTCAGTCATCTAGATACTTTTTTAGTGTCAACACACCTAATGTCCAGAAATCTAAAGTTATCGTCATGGACGGCCTTAGGCATGCTGGCTGAAAGTTTATGGTTTCACTAGATCATAGCAGAGGCGCTCTGAGAAGGCCACAAGACAAAGCTAACAGTTTTCTAGGAGTAGGGAGAAGTTAAGTCAACATTTCACTGCTCTCCTGGGAATTGCTGGCTCTGATTCACATTTATCATGGTCACATCTGTGCTTCTGACTTGCATGATAGTTCTTTTTTTATATGACTAAACATGAAAGGAATTTTTGGTTTTGTGGAACAATGTCAAGGAAAAAAAAGGAGGTGGGGTCTGTTCTGGCACCATTCCCAGGTCTAAAACTTTGTGGAGGTATCCAGGGAAGAGCTCTTATTAATTGACATTGACAGCCTAAATGAAATAGGTCAACTTCTGGTGATCCAAAGTAGCTTATTTAAGTTTCAGACAACTCAGCGTCTCCTCTTCCTTTTGCTGGACAACTTCCTTTGAGTTAGACTGCTCTTTCTTAGCACGTTTACCAGAAAAATAGAAAGAACAAGCTAAATTTTTTAAGTGGCTCAAGTTGTAAATTAGCGTTAAAATTATAGATTAATTTTATTTGTTGAAGTATGGAGATCATTAAGAATTAGCTGAGAATCACTTAAATGGAGCCACAACTGATTCCTTACACATTACCCAACGAATGATCACTTACTCACCACTTAAGATTCCCGGATTAATTGTTTGTGAGTCTTTTTCAATAGTCAGTTGATTTGATCCTTTTCTGGACTATCTTAACAGCCCACCTACCATAGATGTTCACCATGTTTGTACTATAGTACTATTGTAATACTTTGTTTATAAATATCAAAGTGTATCTAAGCTGTGACAAAACAACCATGTCATATAGTTAATGCAAGCATTCGATTTTCCATCAAATGTCTGAATCCAGTTCAAATAGATTATTTCAACACTTATCTGTTTTAAAAAAGAAACAACCTCAAAAATATGCTTTAACTGCATTTCCCAGATTGTAACCTGTCAATTGTAGTACATTCATATAGAAGTAGTTGAAATAGGCAGCTTAGTTCTTGCTGGAAGCCCTAAAAATAATATGAAACACACATTATTTCTTATGTGGTTTTAGAATAAATTTATATGTGAATAACTTCAAGTAGTCTTTTATGCTTATCAGAAAAAAAGATGCTTGTGTTTAAGTGATATATTTCCTTTCTTTAAGTATTAATGTGCTGTTATATTTGCTTGACCATTCAGTAAATATTTATTGAGTCTTTCTTCTATGCTTCTCAGGTTGTGGAGTTTACATTCCATTAAGGGAAAACAAACTAAAAAAATGTGATTACAAAATTAGGGTCGAATGGGGGCAAAGTCACTGAAGACAATAAAACAGCATGATAAGACAAAGAAGACTAGGGCACATTGGCTACATTATACTGATTGGTTAGGGAGTCATGACCTGAGGAAATTAGATAGATATGAACTGACCTCTGAATAATGCAATATAATCAGCTTTGTAAAAAATGAAGAACAGAAGGGCCGAGCCCCGGTGTCATAGTGGTTGTGCGCGGGACTGCGGCCCACTGGGATGGAGGTTCAATTCCAGTTCCATGGAGCAAAGGTTGGGCTTCCTACACTCACCACCAGCGGTAAGTGATGCCCAAAAAAACAAAAAACAAAAAACAAAAAGAACAGATACTGCAGTATAAAAGCCAAATACTAAGTAAAATATATTAAAAGAATGGAATATAGATGAACTATGATCATTAAGATGCTTTGAGCTGCAAGTAGCAGAACACTGGACTCGATAATATGTAAATAGCAAGTAATGCTCACCATTATACTAAAGAAAAGAAAATGTGTTGCTGTTTTAGGTGCCTTTGAGTCAGCTTCGACTCATAATGACCCCGTGTCAATCATTTCTTTGATGGGCTGCCTGTTTTTACTGAGTCTGTAATCTACTTAGCAAAATGTCTTTCTCCAGGGACTGGTCCCTTCAGGCAGCATGTGCAAAGTAGCCACGGTTAGCCATTTTCATTTCTAAACTGTATTCCTAAGCTACTTCTTGAAGATTTGTTTGTTTTTCTGACATTCCAGACATTCAATACTCTTTATCAACAGCATAATTCAAATACATAGATTCTTTAGTGCTTTTTTTCATTGTTCTTTGTTCACAAGCACATGAGGTTATTAAACAGAAAGCTGTAAAGCAAAGAGGAAGAATTGGTAGTTGAAAAATATGAACTATTGTCAAAGCAAGACCTGCCTATAATTTATTCTTTATTGGTCCCACCTTGTCAGAATGACATCATTGCTCTTTAACACTTTAAAAAGATCTTGTGGAGTGGGTTTTTCAATGTTATCTACTGTGATTTAAAATATATATATATATATGTACTGTACACTTTTATCTTTATTATTTTGAACAGTTTATTGGCATATAATTCATATATCATAAAATTGAATAGTTTTGATATATTTTTGTATGATTTGGGGGGGCTCATACAACTTTTATCACAATTCATACATGCATCCATTGTGTCAAGCACATTTCTACATCTATTGCCATCATCTTCTTAAAGCACTTGCTTTCCCCTTGAACCCTTGGTATCAGCTCCTCATTTTTCCCCTCCCTCCCTGCTCACCCCTGACAATTTATAAATTATTATTTTTTCATATCTTACACTGTCCAATGTCTCCCATCATCCACTTTTCTGTTGTCCATCTCCCAAAGAAGAGGGGATATGTTTATCCTTATAATCAGTTCCCTCTTTCTATACCACCTTCCCTCTACCGGCCCAGTATCACCATTCTCACTATGGTCCTGAAGGGATCATCTCTCCTGGATTCCTGTCTTTCCAGTTCCTATCTCTTCCATTGTAATCTGGTCTAGCTGGTTTTGTAAGGTAGAATTGGGATCATGATAATGGGAGGGGGATAGAGATGGAAGAATTTAGGAATTAACAGAAGTTGTAAGTTTCTTCATTGCTGCACTTCACCCTGACTTCCTCCTTTCTTCCCTGCTACACTTCTGTAAGAAAATGTCCAGGTGCCTACAGATGGGCTTTGGGTCCCCAATCTACACTCCCCTCATTCACAATGATGCTTTTTTGTTCTTTGATGCCTGATATCTGATCCCTTAGACACCTGGTGTATTAGTCCAGGTAGACTAGAGAAAAAATTCATAAACATGCATATGGATGTAAGGGAAAGATTTATATGTAAGAGGAATGGAGCATTGAGAAATCATCCCAACCCAGTCCAGTCCAAGGTCACAAGTCCCTTATTAGCCCATATGTCTGATACCAGTCTATAACATCTCCTTTCGAGTCACAAAGCACATGCAATGACACCAGGACAATCACAGGCCAGTGGGTGCAGAGTCTTGTGTCTCCAGCAACAGTAGAAGCATCCCAGCACTGGCAGGGGTCTCTCTATGACTCCTCATTTCCAGGGCTCAGGGTCCATCAGCAGTATCCATTTGGTGGTAGAAGCATCTCAGTGCTGGCAGGGGTCTCTCTGTGACTTCTATGGCCCCAGAGGTTTGGTTCCATCAAGGCAACTCCCTATGGCTTCTCCTCCGGCTCCTCCAGGTTCCAGGATTCAGGAATGATCAGCATGCCACCATCTTGTCTTGTCGGTAGACTGACTCCAAGAGATTGAGTCTATAGTCTCTTACCTCCACAGGGGAAATATCATGAGGCTTCCCAAAATTCTCAGAGATAGCCATGCCCACACAGAGTTCTCATTGGCTATCTCCAGATTGATAGACTAGACTTCACCCCTACATTCCCAATCATGAAATTGACACCAAGTGCATGACTGCCACACCTAGTGATCACACAGACTAGTGTGCTTCCTCCATATGGGTTTTGTTGCTTCTGAGTTAGATGACCACTTGTTTATTTTTGAGCCTTTACGATAGTTTGATAGCACCATTAACTTTCTTTACCACATTTGCTTACACACCCATTTGTCTTCCGTGATCATATCAGCAAAGTGAGCATACAGTGATATGATTCTTATTCTTTGATGCCTCTTATCTGATCACCTCAGCACCTCCTGAAAACCAGTGATCCAAAATTGGTGGTGAAAAGGGTGTAGGAGGCCTGGGAGGATTTGACCAAGGATAATATAACCAAGAAGAATTACTGAAACCCAAATGAAGGATTAGCATGAAAGTGGGGCAAGAGAAAAGTAAAAGGAACTGGAGGAAAGAAATAGGAGGTAAAAGCCATTTATAGAAGTCTAAATAAAGGTATGTAGATGTGTAAATATATTTATGTATGAAGATGGAGCAATAGATCTATGTGCATAGGTTTACTATTAAGGTAGCAGATGGACATTGGCCTTCCAATCAACTACTCCTTAAATGCAAGAATGCTTTGTTCTATTAAACTGGCATTCCATAATGCTCACCTTCCCAAAAAAAATTGCTGAAGACAAAACAGGTACATAAGCAAATGTGGTGAAGTAAGCTGATCGTGCCAGCTATCAAAAGTTTCAATATAATAAAGAGGCTTGTGAAATTATCACCCCAATCAATTTCAAGGCATTTTCTTTATTCCTGTGTCCATTTTAGCTCCATATTAGACCCCCAACTCCCTCTGTTATAACTCTAAATTCCTATTAATCTAGTTATTGTTTCTTTAGATTACCTTTTCTGGATTTTATATAAAAAAGTTCATACAAAAAAACAGCAATGGCAACAAAATACAACATAGAAAAACCTCAATCAAAGAGAAAGAAGAAAATAATAATTGAAACTAAAGCAAACTAAAAATGGGTCAAAGAAGAAAACAAATGATAATATGTTAAACTTTAACCTTTTGAAAGATTTGTCTGAAAATAAGCACCCATGAAAATGAGACCATTTTCATAAGTCGATCACACATTTGTCACCCATCATGTCGGGAAGGTGAACATCATGCAATGTCAATTTAATAGAATAAAGTGTTCTTGAATTGAGGAAGTACTTGACTGGAGGTCCAAAACCCATCTGCTGCGTTAACACTAACCTTATAAGTATATGTACACAGATCTTTTTCCCAGTCATAATATATAAATATCTTTACCTCTATACATACCTGTATTTAGACCTCTATAACTGCCCTTTGCCTTTTATTTCTTTCCTCTATTTCCTTTTTCTTTCCTCTTGTCCCACTATCCTGCTCAGCCTTCATTTGGGTTTCAGTAATTGCCCTCAGTTACATTACACTTAATTAATCCTTATCAGTACACTCATACCCATCTTGCCACTGATTTTGGATCACTTGTTGTTCCTTTTTCCCTGGGTTGTTCAACACCATCCCCTTTCTCCAAACTTCTCCTTCCCATTTCTCCCAGAACCATAAGTCCCACTGTTTTCTCCTACAGACTGATCATCCAGCCTCTGTTATCTAGTTAAACTTGCAGAAATAATAATATATACAAAAAAAAAAACAACCAAGACATCCTAGATGAAGCAAGAAAGCAAAATGATGACAACAATCAAAAAAACAATATGAGGGCTGAGCCATGGTGGTGTAGTGGTTGTGCGCGGGACTGCGGCCCAGTAGGATGGAGGTTCAATTCCAGCAGTGGGGCTGGGCCTCCTACTCCCATCACCAGAGAACAGTGATACCCCCCCCAAAAAAATAATAACAAAAGAAAAACCTATAAATAGTTCAAGGTCTGTTTGTTGACCTCTAGGAGTGTCCTTTGGTTGAGTCCGATGGGGTGCCACACCCCGACCCCAAAGAATAATCTTGGCAATCCCTCAGCAACTCTATACTCTGCTTCTCCTGCTGCTCTGCTGTATTCCCTTAGTGTTTTGCCTCATTGTGGTGGGGTCAGAACTGATGCAATCCCGAACTTTTGTCTACAGTGTTGTCCCATAGTGCCTTGGGTCAGTAAGGGATGTCATATTTCATAATGGGACTGGCCATGTGGTCCTCTGTTCATTGTCTATTCTTTTGTGTGTGTGTGTGTGTGTGTGTGTGTGTATGTGGCATCACTGCCTTGGTGGGAGTAGGAAGCCCAGCCTTGGTCCTGGAAAGCTGCTGCTGAATTTGAACTGTCAACCCTGTGGGCCTCAGTCCCGCACACAACCACTAGGCCACCAGGGCTCAGCCACATTGTTTGTTCCAAGTGGGGTTATCATCCTTAAGATTTGGTGGGCCATGATGTGTTCCACTCTCTCTTCCTCCCCTTTCATTTGGCATCATGTGCTCTGGTCAGACACATCCCTCTCCCCAAGAACAAATTAATTTTTAAAATTTTTTTATACTTTATCTGCACTAATCCATAGTACATATAGTGTCTGAAAACAAGATTATCATATCCTTAGTCAACAGTCCAATACCGAAGGTAACTCAAAGTAGGCATAATGACAATGAGTACTCTATAAATGGGGTTTGAGTTTTCACTATCATCTTTAATCTTCTGCATATTGAATATTCAGAATTCAAGCTCTGATTCAATTTGACCTTTTGATATTACATTCTATTATTTAGAATCCTTGGACAAAATGAGCTGAAGTAAACTTAGCTGACACTTCACTTAGATGACTTCCTGTTTTAAGAAAAGCCCATAAGACCTTAAATACTATTCTTTCTAACATCCTAGTGTCATTTAATTTCATCATCAGTTTGTTATAACACCTACATGTTCAGTGAACAATTGATGGGGGCAAGTATTAAACAGGGTCACACCATAAGAAGTAGTTTTGCTTAAATTAGGAGGTACCATTAAGTGTAAGCTCAAAAATGCATTTGTATATCTGTGTTAATCCAGGAAGACTCAAGAAACAAATTCAAACACATGCATATGTGTATAAGAAAGAGGTTTATGTACAAGAGCAACTGTACATTAAGAAAACATTGCAACCCAGTTCAGTCCAAGGTCATAAGCCTAATATTAGTCCATATGTTCAACAGGAATCTACAAATTCTTCTCCAGACTACCAAAACATATGCAGTGATGCTGAACACAGGAAGATCACCAGCCAGTAGTTGCAAAATCAGTGGTGGTAGAAGCATCTCAGAGCTGGCAGGCGCCTCTCTGTGGCTTCTCCAGATTTAGAGGTCTGGTTGCATCCATGTCTGACTCGGGGTACTAGGGTAGTTTCATGTGTTTTCTCCTCAGGGTTGTCTCACAGGGAGTGAGCCTTGTCAGTAGAGTCTCCAGCAAATGTTGTCAATAGAAAATCTTCAGGGAAGTGAACCAATAAAGATAGCGTCTCTGCCTCCAAGAAGGAATTACCACATTTCCCAAAATTATCAGAAGGCCATGCCCACACAGAGGTTTCATTGGCTATCTCCGGATTGACAGGCCAGACTCCACCCCCACACTCTCAATCCTCAAATTGACACCAGATTAGGTGACTGTCACACTATCTAAAGTGTACATATATTTTTGCTCTACTCTAGAGAAAACATTATTAGCTTGTTGAAAAATAAATTAAGAGAAATTTGATAATCCTAACAATAATATCACTCATCTCATCAATAGCATAGATTTTATGACATGGTTGAGAAAAGGAAAATATGCATAGATAGGAAATAATTTTAGATGAACATGCATGGGATGTTTATTTATACAGGTTAGAAAACCAAGTAATGGAATATTGTTTAAGAAGACAGTGAGGGTTAGACACAAGGAAAAATTTCAATAACATTGATTTACTAAGGCAAAGCCATATGCAGGACTAAGACATGCCACAAAAAGCAAAGAAAGTATTATGTAGTGCTTTTGGAAAGTGAATTATCTGTATAACTGAATCTTGCAGGTCACTGAAATTTTCTCTTTGAACACTAAATACTTTAAAACTTACTTATTTTGATTTCAAGCATGTTCAGTTTAATATGTTGTGTAGAAAATTGCAATTTGCATAAAATCTGTGAGAAATAACTGTCTGCATATGCATATGCTAATTTATTTCAATGAAAATATCAATGCACCTGGGATAGAAATATGCATCCTGGCTGACCCCAGGTGGCATAGTGGTTTCTGCGTGGGACTGCGGTCCACTGGGTTGGAGGTTCAAATCCAGCAGCACTCTCCAGGAGCAAGGCTAGGCCTCCTGCTCCCACCACCAGGGAGCAGTGATGCCCCCCCCCCAGAAAAGAAAATATGCATCCTATTTTCTAGCAGTATGACCTTGAACAAATCATTTCACTTCTCTGGTGTCATACCATAGCATTCTTATTAGTCTATCAGAAACAGAATGGAGACTAAGGTTTCAAGGGGATTAGGAGTTTATTTGGCTGACATATTATTGATTTGAAGGGAGACAATACATAATAGCTAACCCTTTATTGAAAGAAAGATTACATATTTTAAGGAGGATATGATCTTACGTCTTAGAAATATAAAAATTGACATGGAAAGACTCCATTTGCCAAAGCAGAACGTTTTAGAAATTGGAGGTCCTTGCCAAGCTCAATCCCCTAAGAGTCAAGTTCTCTCCTCTTGCCTTCACTCATGTCGTCAATAATGTGGATAATAATTTCCCTCTCATAACACCTTTTTTTCCTGGAAAGGCATTGTGTGTTAACACTGGAGATGTAAGTTTTCTGATTTCTAAGGGGGGACAAAAGATTTTAAAGAGAGAGTTTCTCATATATCTTGGATGTCAAATCAATTTAGTGATGGATATGTTAACATTGCTATGTTGTGTGTATAAGAGTCCAAAGCCTGAATTTAAAAACTGAGAGAAAATTGATTGCCAAAACATACTACTTTATTCTCTGGCTCCTCAACACTGAAAACTAATGAGGTAGGCTGCAAAGTGGAAGCATATAGAGTCTTTCTGGTGTTGGTATGAGTTTTCTAGAGAAACAAAACCCATGATACTCATATATGCATAAAAGAGACTTTATATCAAGGAAATGGCATAGGACAGTCCAATTCAAGTCCTTGGATCTTATGATAACTGAAGACCCTCAGACTCATTCAATTCCTGGCATATGAAGAAAGAAGGCAAGGTGAGAAGTTGGGAGAGCCCAAGTGAGTGAATGCAGAGTCACATGGGTTCAAGGTCATCAGGAATATGGCAAGGTGCCAGTAGCTTGGATGGTTGGCAAGTCACATAGACCATCAGTCCTCAAAGTCAAACACAGAATCCAACCAAGCAAGAAAGAGAGGGGCAAGAAAGAGAGACAAATTTTCCACTGAATCTCTTATAAATATGCCATTACCTCCTCCCCCCAAACTATCACTAGGCTATGACTTGAATGATAGATTAGATGCCATCCATATTCTCTTACAGTTGCACCAAGTTGATAGAACCCTACCTCACTCCCACACTTTCTTTCTCAGACCCATTCTGAGAAGAAAACTATTCACTGTAGACCGTCCCTTAGAGCCACCCATGGTGCCATTCCTATCAAACCAATGCTCCGAGGAGACAAGTATGTACTTGGCTATAAAGAATCTTTATTTCATTTGGGAATTTGAGTATCTACAATCATAAGCAAAGTTCTGTCTAGTGCTGGACCCTAGATATAAGATGCAGAATTCAGTAAGAATTTTATGCATATACCCTTTTTAGATATTTCCTATAAATAGAATCATACAATATTTGTACTTTGGGGTTATAGTTAGGGTACTCAGCATAATGTTTCAAGGTTCAAAAAATGTTTCAAGGCTCATTCTTGTTGTTTCATTAACTAGCCCTTTGTTTTTCTTAATAACTTAATAATATTCCAGAGTAAGTAGACTGAATAATATTCCACATTTTGTTATTTATCTGTCAGTTCATGGGCCTGGGCAGTTTCCACCTTTTAGCTGTTGTGGATAATGGTGCAGTGAATACTGCTGTGCTGCTCCTTTCTCTTTCCCTGCATTAAATGTGGTTGTTGATAACCCTCCAGCTCAAAGTGAACTGGTGTGTAACTTGATCTGACCACAGCGTACCTAGAGTTTTGACCAGATTTTTTGATCAAAAATATTGACTGCTTTTTGAAAGTATATTGCCAGGCCTTTCTTCTTAATGTATTTAGCCTGGACTCACTGGTGAAACTTGTTCAACACCACGGCAACATGTAAGTCTCCACAGATGGATAGCTGTTCTTGAAGTTCATTAGCTAGGAATCAAACTCATACATAATGCAGGAGAGGTGGTAATTTTACTTCTACAGCACCTCTGCCCCTGTACCATAACTAACTGGATATTGTATCTAGTTCCTGCTTCTCATAACCAGTCCTGTTATGTCCTGTGTCTTACATATGAAATAAAGCCGCCTTTGACTACCATGCCATTGAATCAATGGTTTTGAAGCCAGGTGTGTCAGGTAATAGAAAATTTGGGAACTTGCATTTTATCTTTACAATCAGTTTATGTCCCTTCAGTGACATTTTCATTGCTTTTGTGTGTCTGTTTGTAGATTTTTTTTCTCTTTGCAAAAGTACCAGGGATGTTATTTGTTATGCATTCTATGTTTATTTTAAGAAACTGGATCATTAAATTGACATTCCATGTTTTAGCAAATGACACACAAGTATAAAATGAGATTAAAGCTGTTATTTTTAAGAAAAGTAGAAGCTTTGTGAAGGACCATGCTGGCTGAATTTCATGGAATCTGTTTCTGTTCTCTCCATTGTCCACATGAAAACTGCTTGACTGATCTTCAAAGTATGGCTGTTTTATGCTTTATGGAAACTCAAGCCTTCAAATAATGAGACTAGTGAAGCACTACAAATAGTCAAATGGAACAAATCCATGAAGTAAGAAAACACAGTTAGCCTTGTCTTCTGTTAAGATTTTGAAGGTACGATGTTCCTTGGAAGTATTTTTTGCCTTGTTGAAATAAGCACAATGTTTTTAAATGGCTCGTGACATCCGCAGCATGATTAATAATTAGCTAGAAATGTAAATGTCAGTTCAAAAAATCTCTTTATTATTTCAAAAGAGAGCACTATTGCTATAATGTTGTTTTGTTCTTTTGTTTTCTTTTTCCCCACTTGGAAAATATACGTCCATACAAAATATATGTCCATACAAAAAGAAACCCTGGTGGCTCAGTGGGTAGAGGATGAGGCTACTGACCCAAAGGTCAGTGGTTCAAACCCATCAGCGACCTTTGAGAGAAAGATGAGACAGTTTGTTTCTATAAAGATTTAGATCTTGGAACTTTGTGAAGCAGTTCTACATTGTCTTACAGGATCACTATGAGTGGGACTGGATTTTATGGCTGAGAGTTTATCCCTACAAATTACAGCCAAGAAAATCCTACCATGAATATTTTGTAGCAAATGGGCTTACTATCAATCAGCTTCAACTAACTCATGTTAGTTTGGTTTTGCATATGGAGTTTATAATATTATCTGAATTTTATGTCATTTTGTAATATAGTAATCAATTTGTTTTTTAAAACAGTTTTATTGGTACTTTATTCACATTATACAATTCAATAGTTCAATCATATAAAGACAAGTTAGCTAAACAACTAAACAAAAAAAGAACTATACAATCATTACTACCATCAGTTTTAGAACATTTTCTTCTTCCTGTACTCACTGTTAGTTATGTAATTATATTTTTAGTCATGACAAAATATATACAACAAAGCATCCTCTAATTCAACAACTTCTCCATGTGCATTGATTATACTCTTCATGTTGTACAAACATTATCCTTTTTCAAATTATTTCACTACTGTTAACATAAACTCAATGGCCCCTAAACAAAAACTCTTCCTCTTTCACCCATGGTAACCACTGGTCAAGTTTGGTTGCTTTTTCTAAAGTAGTTTTCTTGATAAAATATTCACTTATCATACACATCTGTAGTTAAACCACTTTGAAAAAGAGTTGTACATAAATCATTACAATTAGTTCTAGTGTTCCCTCCCCCTTCCTACATTCATTGTTTGCTCCCCAATTCCCTTCATCTCCCACCCCTGTCCACAATCATCCCTTGCATCAGTTATTTTCCCATGAATCCACTCCCTCCATGCTTCATAAACTTGGAAACCTAACAGAAACAATAAAAGACAAAAACAAAATGAAATATAATGAAGAAAGTAATAATATGAAAAATAAAAAGGAAAATAAAGACTAAGAGAAAAGACCATTAACTATATGTGAAAAGGTAGAGAAGAAATTTCTGTAGTGGAATAAGTGGGGGATATTTGAGCCTAGAACAAATTCAGGTTGGGTCAAGAGGGAGGGCACCTGACCAAGTGTCATATTGTACTTTGGGTCAAGACCCGATAATCAAGTTTACAAAAATTTCTGTCTGATAGTAAATCTATTCAAGTTCTTCACCTGTGGCCAGACAAGATCTGACAGGGCCTTAACTTGACTAGATGCTCTGCAGATCGATTTTGGCTTCCATGGTCTCCCACAGTCTTCTACAAATTGGGTGTTCAAAATTTAAGTTGTGATATTTTTCCTTTCATCATATTTGAATTTTGTTTTTGCCATTTTTGGATCACATAGGCAGATGGACTTCTTTGATGTGGACTTGGTTGATGCCTCACATAGATGGCTACTTTCTTGAATAAAAGTTTGAAGATCCCCAACACCATTCCTTTTTTGGGGGGGAGGAGGGGGGAGCATCACTGCTCTCCGGTGGTGGGAGTAGGAGGCCCAGCCCCACTGCTGGAATTGAACCTCCGTCCCAGTGGGCCGCAGTCCCACGCACAACCACTACGCCACCGGGGCTCAGCCCAACCATTCTTATTTATAGCTGTGCACTTGTATTGATAACATAAATAATTTATCCAGTAGCATAGAATTTGAGGTACTCTTATATGAAAAGTTTACCCAAGTATATTCCTAGTGTGAACTGTGATCCATGAGTTTTTCCTTTGCACAGATTGATTTCTTAATCGATTGAACTTTACATTGAGCATGAATTTTACAATGAGCATCAGGATTGGTGCTAGGGGAAAATTCCATGTACCATTTATTACAAGGGCAGATTCTTGTTTATCAGATTAATAGATGTCATATTTGTGCAAGAAGAGCATTGAGTTACTAACTATATGGCAATTCTGGGTCCACTTTCATTAGATATACACTAAGCCAGGGGTCTAGCCAGGTGGTCCAATGATCACCCTTTCCACACTATTGAGGTGCCCATCCTTTGTCCTCTCCCATCAGGGTATTGCAGTCCTAAGTACAAGGGTACAGGGAGTTCTGAGATAGGTCCCAGTTCATTCAGTCAGGCTTCCAAGTCAAATCCTTCTGCTGGGGACTTGAAGGATGCCATGTTCCCTATAAGGCCAGCATCTAAAGTCTAGTGCTCTTGATTTGTCGTAGCCTTGTCGCAATGTTGTATAGCATCCAGTGAATGGTCTTCTCCCTTTTCCTACTTGTTGAAGGACTGACCCCAGATGATATGAGGTCACCTCTTTAGAAGTAGTTCTTATGAAGTACACATAAGAGGTCAGGGCCGGGGAATGATGTATGGTCACGGCCAACAATCAGACATAGTAACAGTTTGTTTGGGAATGAGTTTCTAAGATTTACTTAATTGGTATTTCTATTTGTAATGGACTCATACATATTTGTCCCTTTTTGATTGAATAGTTTCATTCAACATAATGGCTTCAAGGTCCTGTTATGGCATGTGGGGTTTCATGCTTTCATCATCATTTTTAAGGGATGCATAGTACTCCATTGACGATCTATACCATAGTTGTTTGTTTGTTTGTTTTATCCATTCTTCCACTGTTGGGAATTTGAACTACTTCCGGGTTCTTCCTATTGTCAGGTGTGCGGCTACAAACATGGGAGAGCATACATTGCCCCATGTTGTGTCTCTTATTTTGGGGTGGGGGTATATGCCTAATAGTGGTATTGCTGGATGGTATGGAATTAAATTTCCCAGTTGCTTTGAGTATTGCCAAATAATGTTCCATAGTGATTATATGTATTTACATGTCTACTAACAGTGTATATGAATTCCAGTTACTCTCCAGCCTCTCCAGCATTTGTTATTTTCTGCTTTAGACTGGGCTAACATTGTGTGTGTGAGGTACTATCTCATTGTAGTTTTAATCCACATCCTTGTCATGTATTTGTTAACCACCTATACTTCATTTTTGGTGAACTGCCTGTTCATGTCTTTTTCCTACTTCTTAATCAGGTTATGCTTTATTGAGCTGTTGTAGAGTTCTATAGATTTTGGTAATTAAACCTTTGTCTGAGGTATCAATGGTAAAGTATTTTTCCAGTCTGTGTGCTGTCATTTCACTCTTTTGATGAAGTATTTTGTTATGTTTAAGTGATGTAATTTCAGCATGTCCTCATCAACAATTTTGTCTTCCACTGTGCATGCTTTCCATATGATTCTTGGCAGTCTATGTATGCTCTGAAATAGGGCCCTTAAATTTGATCCAGTTTTCTCATTGATGACTGGTTAGTTCTGAAATTTACATGCAGATCTTTAGTAAATCTTGAGTTCTCTTTTGTATATGAGGAGAGATATGTGTCTAGTTTCATTATTTTGCATGTGGAAGTCTAGTTTGTCTAACACCATTTGTTAAAGATATTATCTTTGTCCTATTGGATATTTATAGGTCCTTTGTTGAGGATTAGTTGCCTGTAGGCTGATGCATTTATGTCTGTGTTTTCTATGCTGCTTCATTGGTCCATATTTCTTAATATTGGTTGTACTAGTACCAGGCTGCTTTTTGACTATTATAACTACTAAGTTTTTACATCAGGTAGTGAGAGGTGTCCTACTTGGTTCTTTTAAAGACATAATTTGTTTATTCTGGGTCCTTTATTAAATTAATAATGAGTTTTTCCATTTCTTTAAATAATGTATTTGGGACCTGGATTGGGATTAAAATATATATGTAGATTGTTTTAGGGAGTATTGACATTTTCACAACATAAGTCTGCCCAACCATGAGTATGGGATATTCTTCCATGTATGGAATTTTTTGTTCGTTGTTTATTTGTTCTGAAGTTTTTGCTATAAAAGTTATTTGTCTCTTTACTTGGGTTTGTTCTTGATTATTTTATCTTTTGTGGTTATTAGAAAAATGATATTGTTTTCTTAATGTCTTCTTAAATTATCTCTCTTCATTGGTATACGGATCCAATTGATTTCTGGTTATTAACTTCATATCCTGCTACCTTGCCAGATCCCTCAATTGCTTTAGGTATGCTTTTTGTGGAGACTTTGGGGATTTCTATATACAGGATTGTATCATCTGGCAAATAGCCAGAGTTTCACTCTTTGCCTAATTACTTCCTTTGATTCTTTTTGTTTTCTGCTGGCTCTCACTAATACTTCCAACACGATTTTGAATAAGAGTGATGACAGGGAAAATCATGGTATGGAGCCCTCTTTGCAGTGGAAATGTTTCTAGCTTTTCACCATCAAGCATGATGTAGATTATTGCTTTTTCACATATGGCTTTTATCATGCTGAGGAATTTACCTTCTCTTTCTTATTTTGTTGAGTGCTTTGATCAAAAATTGATGCTGGGTATTTTCAAATGTGTTTTCCGCATCTACTGATTTGATCATGTCAATTTTATTCTGAACATCCCTGTATACTTGGAATGAATCCCACTTGGTTATGGTGTTGATATGATGTTGGATTCTAGGCCAGAATTTTGGTGGAGGTTTTAGCTTCAATGTTCATGAGATGTATTCATCTACAATGTTCTATCTTCGGTGGAGTCTTAGCCTGGTTTGGGTATTAGTGTCATGCTGGCTGCATAGAATGAGTTTGTTTTGGTTCTTTTCTATATTGTGGAATAGTTTGTTTAGTGTTGATATAAGAGCTTCTCCAAATACTTGATAGGATTACCCCTGTAAAGTCTTTGGTTTTTCTTGGTTGTAAGTGTCTTTATGACCTGCTCTATTTCTTCTTTGTTATGGATCTGTTGAGTTTTTAAAATATCTCTCTGCATTAATTTGAATGGGTGATGTATATCTAGGAATCTGTCCATTTTTTTCTAGATTGTAAAATTTGTTTGGATAGTTTTTGTAGTTTTATTTCCAGGGATCTGATGTTGTGTCACCCTGCTTATCTCTTATTCTGGGTATTTACATCATTCCTTTTTATCCTTTGTTAAATTTGCTCGTGGTCTTTCTATTTTGTTAATCCTTCAAAGAACCAGCTTCTGGTTTTGTTGAGTTTTTTCCTATTAAAAATATTCCATATTCTCTTTCCATTTAAAGGAGGATAAAGAATAGGTGGTCTGCATACAATTGGTGTATGTATTGCTTATGATATGAGTTGTATGAGCTCCCAATATACTGATTTTATAAAAAGAAAAGAAAATAGCAAAAAATATTCCATATCATTTTATTTCTGCTTTGATGCTTATGATACCTTTTCTTTTTATTGTGGGGTATATATTGTTGTCCTTGTTCCATTTCTTGAAAATGCTGTCTTAGGCTGCTGATGTTGGATTTCATCTCTTTTTTCATGTGTGTGTTGATTGCTATATTCAGATTACAGCTTTTCTGTGCCCCAAAGGTTTTGATATATTCTGTTACTGTTCTTCTTTGACTCAAGGACTTTAAAATTTTTCTCCTTTATTTGCGTTATTACCTAATTATTTGTAAGTATTAAGTTGTTCAATCTCCATGTATCTGTTTTTATGTTTTCATTTGTTTTATTGTTAGTTTCTAATTTTATAGCATGTTCTGAGAAGATATATTGTAAGATCTCAATTAAAATATTGTTGATGAATACTTTGTGGCCCAGTATTTGGTCTACTCTTGAGAATGTTCCGTGTGTGGGAAAAGAACAAATGTTGTGTTTTTGTTGGATGGAGAGTTCTGGAACTGTCTACGATGTCATTTTTGTTGAATGTGTTATTGAAAATTTTTGTGTCTTTATTGAGTTTTTTCTAGATATTATGTGTTTCTCTGAGAGTGAGACAATGAAGACTCCTATTATTATTGTTGAATTCTCTATATCCTTTTTCAATTCTGTGATGATATAATTCTTGTATTTGAGGGTATTTAATTGGGTGTTTCATGTTTGTTATAGTTATATCCTCTTGAGCTATTGATTCCTTGTTCACTATGTAGTGTCTATTCTTGTCTCTTATTATGTTGTTCACCTTGAATTTTATTTTCCCATAGATAGTGCTACCGTTGCTTTCTTTTGGTTGCTGTTTGCTTGGCATGATTTTGTCCAGCCTCTAATTTTTATAGTCTGTCCTTCTCTGTGTTTGTGCAATATGTTTCATTTACGTAGCATGTAAATGGTTCTCTTTTGTTTTGTTTTCTAACCTTATCCATTCTACTGTGCTCTATCTCTTACTGGTGCATTTGTACAGTAACATATGGGGAAATTACTGATATGTATGTATTCGTTACTCTCAGTTTGTTTTATATTTGTGCATGTTGTCAGTGAGTGTGTTGTTTTTAGGTTTTCTGGCTTCTTTAAAACCTACATTGATAGTTTTGTTGCTTTGGATGCTGCTCTGTGTGTGTTGGTTTTTGTGAGGAATGGTCTTGTGTTGATTTCAGGTTTGCATATTGATATCAGGTTTGTTGTTATTGATTTTTTTGGCCATAAGTACTTCATTATTTTTTTGTAGTGATGGTCTTATTTTTATTATTTCCTTTTCTTTCCCTTGGAGTACGTTTATTTTTCCATCATAATGGAATAATTATTTTTGCTGGGTACAAAATTCTAAGTTGACAGATTTTTTTTTGTTTTTTTCTTTTGCTTTTTAGGAATCCATATAGAGAACTACGTTGCCTTCTTGCTTGCATGGCTTCTGCTGAGAAATTGAAAGTTGTTCTAAATGCTAACCTTCTGTATCTAATTGCTTTTTTTTTCTTTGACTGATTTTAGAACTTTTTCCTTGTCATTAATGTTAAGATTTTTACTACACTATGCAGGGTTTTTCCTTTTGATATGTCTCCTGATTGGGGTTCTTTTGGCTTCATGGATAATTATTTTTTTCATTCTTTACACATCGAGCACTTTTTTCTTGCAGGAGTTCTTGGATTCTGTGGATTTTTTTTTATTTGCTTCTTTCTTTTCTGGACTCATTTCTCTAGATTGAGTCCCACATTGTTCTCAGGCTTTTCTCCATCTTTTTTGCCTTCTTTGTTATTTATTGCTCTTTGTGGCTTATCTGTAAGCTCTCTAATTCGTGCTTCTATCTCTTCAATTCTGCTTCTCTGTTTTTTTATAATATTGTGTACTTTTGTTACTGTAGTGTTTGACTGGTTTTTCTGTTTGGAGTTTTCCTTGTAAGGCATGCATAAGATTTATAGCTTTTCTATTTTTTCACTTTTCCTCTCAGACTTTCTTCACCTGTTGTATGGGTACAGTCTTTATTCTTTTATCACATTTTCTCCTAATTCTATAGCCAGTTCACTTTCTGGCATTAAATTTAAATCTGGTTGGGTTTCAGTTATGTTTGTCTATTTTTCTCATTTTTGTATGTGAACTTCTAGTTTTAGTTTTCCTGCTATCTTGATGCAGCTCAATGGTATAAGGGAGATAGGATTATGTGGAGTTGTTAATTCTGTTAGGTGGTGAAGTAGGCCTTTTATGTTAAACATCTGGGAGAAAGTGTTAGATAAAGTGTTAGGCAGGGAGAGCACAAAGTGGAAGAGGAAGTGTTAGAGGAGGAAAAAAAGAAAGGAAAGTAGGAAATCAAAAAAGGAAAGGATTAGTTATGTTAACAGACGGAAATTAGCCCTCACCCCTAAAGGCCTTATTTAGCAATAATGGAGGAATGGGCAATAATATTTGAAAAACAATTAAGAGTAGTGTCAGTTTTAGGTTTTATGAAGATGAAAAAAGCGAATTATTCAGAGAAAAATTAAAGAGGAAAAGATAAGCAAAAAGTGCCATGAAAGTTTAGATGTAAAAATTAACAAAGGCAAGGATAAGAAACAAATGTATTAAAATAAAAGCAGAAAAAATAACACCAGTGTAAGAAACATAAGAACTCTTGATGTACTTTTAAGGGACTTGGGGTACTGACCAGGGACTGGTCGCATGGGGCTGCTAGTGAATTCCTGGGTCTCTCTACTACCTAAGCCAGGGGTGGCCTCTGGGCTTTGAGGCGTTTATATGTCTCATACGTAAACCATGCTTACACATTGTAAAACCAATGCTCCAGTTTCTACTTCTACTGTTATGCTTATATCTTGCTAATAGACCAGTTGTATATGCTCTGCCAACAAAAGAGTTGAAAGTGAAAAAAAAAAAGCCTACAAAATGTCCTTTTTAAAATTCTTATACTTTAAGACAGAGGTCAGGCAGAGCTATACCTCAGGTACAAAGGATTAGTTTTACCGAGCAGGGTTGTGGAAAGTTTGCTTATTCACTATTTATGCTCCTGCCAGGGTGCCCTGTAGCATTATTGCACAGTGGCTCTGTAGGCTGTGCTAAGCCAGCTGTTGAGGAAGTAGGGCTGTGAGTGGATCAGACCAGAGCTCTCTTGGCTTGGGTGGAAAGCCAAGTCTATTTGTGTGGACGTCTTCCCCAGGCTGATGACACAGAATTTGTCGCTACAGTTCAGCCAGCCAGTCACCCCAGTTATTTCCAGGACTGGGAACAATTGATTGGGAAAGTTAAGGAGTCACGAGTACCAGCGGGATAACAGAGGGGAGTCTATCTGCAGGCACCACTGCTTTATTATTTTAATAAACTTGTGTCTACTTATATTTACTGCTGAGTACTTGGGTACTCTGCATTGGTCTCTGTGGAGTTCCTCTTCTGTGTGCTAGTTGGTCACCATCTTGCTCCTCCACTTACTATTCAATTTGTAAGTACTTCTGCTTTCTGTGCACAATTGTGGTGGTAGGCCCAAGAAATGGATACCAACCGGGGTCTGAAGCCAGCTGACCCTGATGGCCAACCTTGATGATGCAGTAAATGAAGAACCAGGTTATTAATGATTGCTTCTTTTCTGTTGAGCAACTGAAATATGCTATGTAATTGCTGCTTTTTTTTGCAACAAAGATTTAATAGAATGCATTTCACTGCCTTGGATATTTTAGTCCTATTTAGTCCTCATTGTTTTTGAGCTGATACCAAACCATAATAATCCTTTTGGCAACATAGAAGAGTTCCAGAAGGCTTCCAAGTGGTAAATCTTCAGGGAAGCAAACGATCTCGTTTCTCCCATGGAGAGGCTGGTGCGTCTAAGTCACCAACCTTTCCATCAACAACTCAACCTTAATCTGCTGCTTCAGGGGAGTTTCTTCTCTTCAATTACAGGGAATGAATTAGGAAGGATCCATGTCACAAATGAAAAACTGTCAGAATAAGTCAAGTACAAGTATGAATGTGTATCCTCTGTTCTCTCACTCCCCTGGAAAATCCTTTCTAACAGAGTGAATGTGCTTCTTGGGGAATGTGTGAAGATGTTTGCTGTTTGCTTAAGCCTTCAAATTCCTAATCTTCCAGGAAATTGAGAATAGAAATAGGGAAACAACCTATTTTTTCAGTGATGAAACCAAGACCTCCCTCTCTTTATACAGAGTGTGAATCATTTCTAAGATGAACTCTCAGAATCCCAAGACCTCTGTGGTAAGGTGTCACTTTAGCAACTATTTATAGAAATACAGTATTATGGAAGTAGCCAATGTGTTTGGACATTATATAAGCATGTATGCGTTTGTGTATGTAAAATAATATTAAAAACACTTTACAATCTATTTGATGCATAAAAGCAGAAAACATGTAAGTGTCAATGCAATGAAAGCAGTAGCAAAGACAAAGTTGCATAGTAGCATAGTATGAAAAAGATACAGAACTGGGGAAAGTAAGCTGCTTCAAATTTTTATCTACCCCATCCTACCCTTTCCTCACATTAGTTCATGTATCTAAACTTTAGACTCTAAAGGGATAACATGACTCATAAAAATAAAATCAGCTCTGAGATGGCTCATCTAAGGGACCACACATATGTTTGCTAGAGCAGTACATCACGTGGGTAAGCCCTAGTGCAGAGGAAGGCAGAGCTCGAGTCCACCTGCTCACACATCACCCACTGAGTATCTGATGACTTTTGATATTAACAAGTGTTGACTGTGCACTTAGGGAACCTGGTTAAAGGTTCAGGAGATACATGCTTATGGTTAGAGGCACAGCTAATGTCGTATTTTGATTGCAAGAAGGTAGAATCTGAAAGGTCGTTTGTGGAAATGAAAAAGGATTAAACAGAGGGAAATGCTGAACTCTGAAGAACTGCAATATAACCATTCAATCTCTTGGAGATCCCAGAGCTACATAGTCAAATAGGATTGTCCTATATGGAGGTGATCATGTCATGTCTTTATTTATACCCACAAGACAATCAATCACTAGCACCTAACTATACACAGAAAGTATGCAGGAAGTGGAAGAGGAAATCTCCTATGGACAAGAGGAAATTCAGAGGGGGGCCCAGTTGACTGTTGTTTGCTGCCAACATGCTCAGTGCTGCCGGTGTTAATTTAGATGAAGGAGGGATACAAATAATATGCATAAAATAGTGTTTACCAGCCCAAGGCCTCTGTGTTTCGTTGCGAGGCTAACATGGAGTATTGTAGGAATTCAGACACCGAGGAAAAGAATGAGGACTAAAGTTCTCCTAAGATGCTGCAGGTCACAGGCAAGATTAAGCTAATTTGGAAAATGGGAAGCATGTGCAGATGGGAGGTTGTAGAAAAGAATAAAATTTTGACAAACAGCATAAAAGTATGGGGGAAAGGAGTTATAAGAATAGTGTCTAATGACAGTAGATGGTTCAAGAAGAAGGAGTATTAGTATATTCTTTTGGGGGGGCATCACTGCCCTCTGGTGGGAGTGGGAGGCCCAGCCTTGCTCCTGAGGAGTTGCTGCAGGATTTGAACCACCAAGCCAGTGGGCCGCAGTCCCGCACTCAACCACTACACCACCGGGTCTCAGCCTTTGGGTATTCTTGGTTGATAACATTATCTAGATAGGATGGGATAAGGGAAGCACAAAAGCAGAGCATCTTCAAAAACATGTAGTCCTTTTTAGTGTAATATATTTTGCCTTATTTTAAATAAACATCTGAGTAGATTTTAATAAAGACTTGCAGTAATTTGACCTTCAAATTTACTAAAGGTGCAGAATATTACACTCATCATCATGCTTTTTATAATAAGTTTTTCATTCCGGCTCTAGTGAACATTGATCTGTTTTTTTTTTCTCACTGATTAATTTTTCCCAGTAGTATAACTTCCTATAAATGGAATCATTATACATTCTTATGGTTTTGACTTATTTAACTTAGGTCAATGTTTTTATTCTATTTTATTCTATTCATAGGTAGCATTTAATTCCATTGTATGGATATACCACAATTTGGCTATCCTTTGAAAGGCATATGGGTGGTTTCTAGACTAAATAATATAAATAAAGCTTTCATGAACAGTCAATAATTATTCTTTATGAGATATGTTTTCATCTATCTTGAGTAAAAACATGGGACTGGAATGAGTGGGTCCCCATGTTCAATTTAATTAAAAATTTTCAAACAGTTTTTTTTTAAAAGGTGATTGTACCATTTTATATGCCCCCCACCCACCCAATGTAAGAGAATTCCACTGGCTCTGAAGCCTGCCTCCTTAATATAATCAGTGATCTTACTCATGATTTAGCCCTTTTAATAAGTGTTTAGTGGTATCTCAATGAAATTTTAGTTTGAATTTCATCGGTGTTTATAAGTTAAGGTTTATAAACCTTCTCATGCTGGATTTTGTAAGAATACAAGTTTCTGTGAGGACAATTGCAGAGCTCATGCTAAAATTGTGTAGTGCTTTATATGAAAATGTCATTCTGTATTGTTTTATAAGAAACTGTTGGCCAAGCCCCAGTGGCATAGTGGTTGTGTGCAGGACTGCGGCCCACTGGATTGACAGTTCAAATCCAGCAGCAGCTCTTCAGGAGTAAGGCTGGGCCTCCTACTCCCACCAGAGGGAAGTGATGTCCACCCCTAAAAAAAAGAAACTATCATTCTGTATTCTAAATTGGTGATATCATTTGACATTATGCCGGTAATGAAAGGAAAAACAAATTATTTCTCTGTACCCTTGCCAGCAATTGGTACTGAATTTCAGTCACCCTAGTAGACACCACTCATCTGCCAGTTTGTCATACTGTGGTGACTTGTATATCACCATGATGCAATCTGACCAGTATATCAAATAGCAGCAGGGTCACCTATGACAGACAGGCTTCAGGAGAGCTTTGAGTTAGACATGGTTGACGAGAGAAACAAATTCATAGACACACACATATGCATAAGAAAGATTTTTATATACTAGAGCAATCAAATATTAAGAAAACTTCACAGTCCAGTCCAGATCAACTCCATAAGCCTGATATTAGCCCATATGGTTGATACCAATTTATAAAGTCCACTTCAGATTTAAGAAAAACATGAAAAATTAATCCAGAAAGATTACAGGCCATGGGTTGGAAGTTTTGTGGATCCAGTGGCATTGTAAACATCTCAATGCTAGCAGAGGCCTCTAGCTAGCTGCTCCAGCTCAGGGCACTAGTGTAGTTTCATGTGTCTCATCAGTAGAGCGTCTCCCAGGGAGTGAGAAGATAGAGACTCTTACTTCCAAGGAGGAAATACAGTAATTACCAGAATCCTCAGGGGAAGGCCAGGCTCATACAGAGACCCCATTGACTACACAATGATGGACAGACTAGACTCTACCCTTTCACTGGTTAATTCCGTCCAATTGACAATAGATTTTTTTCAGATTAAGAACAAAACCAGAAAAAAATAGGAAAAAGGAAGAAGCTGTCCACTTCTGAAGGATTCACAACTCAAAAAGTTCATGAATAACAATAGAACTCTACTAGAAGATGAGCCCTATAGGTTGGCAAATACTCAAAACATAACTGGACATAGAACCTTAATGGCATAAATAGAGTAAATTTTCTGGAAGCTTCATTTACTGATGAAAATAAATAGCTATAAGTATTCTTCATTAATTAGAATGTGGAATGCCTGAAATATAAATTTAGAAAGAGTAGTAAAAATTAGAAGCAAATATAATGCATAAAATCTATATTCTAGGTGTTTGTTAGCTGATATGGTCTAGTATTGGCAAATTCAAGAAGAATGGTATATAGTCATATTCAAAAAAGGACATTTAAAGAGCTCTCTTGAATTGCAATGCATTTTGTGATAGGAAAATTCCCATTTGCTTACAAGAAAGCCTCTTAATGCAAGTACTATTCCAATTTATGTGTTAACCACTAAAGGGAAGAATTCTACCAACATCTTTGATCTGAAATTGATCAGTTATCAATGTAATCATGATGCCTTGAAATTTACTGATGGTTGAATTGCAAAAAAATTGGGTTAAAAAGAGGAATGATTAATAATTTGAAAATATGACTTTGGCTGATAAAATTGATGATGTCAGAATAGATTATTGTGAGATCAATGGATTCTTTATTGCAAATACCCTTTTCAAAAACATTGACAGTAAGGATTTTTATATTATCTGTTATAGGTAGAACAGCTTCTGCTACAGATGTCTTTATCAATCAGTGGTTCAATTTATTGATGACCTCCATGTGACACACAATATTTTCATGCCAGGGAAGAGGATTGTAAAAATGGATGGAAGTAGCATCTGACTTCCTCTATTGCCACAACAGGAAAGGAAAAACAGATTCAACATCAACTGAAGGTCAATTCCTATGAGGCAGAAGTCAGACATACCTGTACCTTCTAACCTTCACTACCAGTTCTGACACCATTTCTCTTACAGCACTATGGCTCTGATGAAGTCAATAATTGTTAGGACCACATAGAACTCACAGACAATTATTCAGAACTATGAACTATGAAGTTTATTAGAGAAGTTAATAGATTGTAATTCAGTATCAGAAATGTTCAGGACAAAGTTCTTAGGTCAGAAAAACTTCTTATCAGCTATGTCTACTTGGAACCCTCTTATCCTTGATCCCTTTACCACTTTTGACCTGTGGCTTCTTTCATCAAAGAATCTTAGAAAGTTTTTTAGGACTGATAAAAATGTCCAAAAATCATGTGTCTCCATCACAAGTTTCAATCTGAAGGTTCTCAGTTCGTGATCAATGGATCAGAAAACGTAGTTCTGCATTTAATGTACTTGAAGACAACCCACTGTGCAAGTAAATCTCTTGCCTGAGCACACACACAGCTCTCCTTGCTCTTTGGGCTTGAAAACTCTGTTGTTTTTTTCAAGTCAGAGTCTTCTATCTCCTTAATCTAGGTGGTCAAGCACACAGAGATCTTGGTGTCCAAAGGATACACTCCACTCTACTCTTCTTTCTTGATTGTAGAGAAAATCACCTATTTCTGTTTCTGTGATAGTCCACTTGAGACCCAGCAGGATAGCAAAACTAATTGTTACCATTAGACTTCCACATTTCCACAATCACAGATAATTCTGTTTTTAATCACTAACGGTTGAGTTATAGAAACCTGGTAGCATCATCCTTCATATTTTCTAACATAAGCCCATCTGGAAAAGAGGAAATACACCCATTCTGCCTGGTGCCACTCAGTCACTTGGTGGAAATTACAAAGACTATAAAGAGAAGAGATACGGCAAGTAATCACTGCACCACCAGAATAAAGGTAGACTCACCATGACTTCTTTAAAGATTTGATTAGGATGTGGTGCACAGAATTTCTTCTCACATTCCATTACCCAAATTAAGTCATGTGGCCTAGTCTGTATAATCTATAATCTTATCATAGTGAAGGTACTAAGTAGCACCTTTTGATGAAGTATAGGGGTAGTTTATAATCAAATCTAGCAATATGCTATTATATAACTCCTTCAATTGAAGTAGAGGGAGTACAGTCACATAACCTTTCTTTCTTCTCCTAATGTCTTTCACCACAGAGATGGAAAAATAATTTATCATTTAGTGATGATATTGATAGTGCCTTTATAGATGAACAACTTGATTAATTTTTTTGGTAAATTTGAATCTATTATAACATTATTTGAAGATCATTTTTAATTGAACTTTACTTCTAAGCTATTCAACAAGTTGATATTCTCCAGCTTTTGCAAACAGCTCATTTGCACCCTTCTAAGATTCTTCACGTTGGGAACTTTAAAGATGAAATCATTTATCTTAATTTTTATGTTTGTTGTTTTGGTTTTTTTTTTGGGGGGGGGGCGAATCACTGCCCTCTGGTGGTCGTGAGAGCTACCCAGCGCTGCTCCTGAGAGCCACCGCTGGATTTGAACCACCAAGCCCACAGGCCGCAGTCCCGTGCTCAACCACTTATACCACCGGGGCTCCGTCCTATTTTTCTTAATGATCATATGCATTTTACATCATTTGCCTGTCAGTTCATAGTACAGAAGTTGCTTGCATGTTGTTATGGTGCTGGAAATGATGACATTGGCATATTTAATACCAGCAGGTCTATTGGACTAAGTAGATCTTCCAGATTAAGAAGAGAGTAAGAGGAAGGAAGACATGGCCCACTTCTGGAAATTTTGTTACTGAAACCTTTTGACTAGCAGAAAGCAACAGAACATTTTTGATACAGTGCTGGTAGATGAGCCCCCTCACCTTGGAAGTAACTCAAAATATGGACTGTGAAAGAAATGCCTTCTCAAAGAGATGACTTCTACAAAGTCATCCCTAATAACATGGATAGAGAAAAACCTTCAGGGTCTTCATCTGCTTATTAGGCATGATGCAAACTGTGGCAGTCATGTGCTTATGTTAAATTTATGATTTAAATGTAGGGGTGGAGTCTAGCCTGTTAATCTGGAGATAGCCATTGAGTAGACAATGAAGCCTCCGTGTGGGCATGGCTTTCTCCTGAGGCTTCTGGGAAATATTGCAATATTTCCCTTGTGAAGATGAGAAGCTACCTTCTCCAGTTGTTGGGAGTTAGTCTCAGAGAGGAGGAATTACAGACAAGACAAGTTGGCAGTGTCCGAGAAGCTGGAGGAGCCAGCAAAGAGACCACACGGCTTTGCCCTGATGGAGCCAGACCTCTGAAGCTGAGGGGGCCACAGGGAGATCTCTGCCAGCGATGAGTTGCTTCTGCTGTTGATGGACCCTGAGGCCTGGAAGCAAGGAGCCATGGGGAGACCCCTGCCAGCGCTGGGATACTGCACCCACTGACCTGTGACTTCATGAGTCTGAAGGAGACTTTATAAACTGATTTGGGGCATGTGGGTTAATATTGGACTTATGACTTTGAACTGGACTAGGCTCAATGTCCTGTTCCTCTTGTATATAAACCTTGTCCTTATATCTACATGCATGTCCATGAAATTTGTTCCTCTAGTCTACCCAGACTAACACACAAACTAAAAAGATATAGTTGAAAGATTCATAATGGCAGCATGACATATGCTGCTTTTGTTGGTAGTGCCATAAAGTCAATCCTAACCCTTAATGGCACTATGTACAACCCCCCAAAAGGACATGTTCTAGTCTCGAGCCATCCTCACAACTCTGTGTGCTTGGGTCCATTGCTGTCGCCACTGTATCAGTTCCTCTAATTGAGGACATTCCTCTCTTTCGCTGTCCCTCAGCTTTACTCAGCATGACATCCTTCTCCAGGGACTGGTCTCCCATGACAGCATGTCCAGAGTACATAAAATGAACTCTTACCAACTTGTTTCCAAAGAGTACTCTGGCACTTTTTCATCCAAGACAGGCTTGTTTGTTCTTTTGACCATCCGTGGTACTTTCAGTATTCTTTGCCACCACCACATTTCCAATGGTATAAGTCTAGGAAATTTTAAGTCATGCAAAATTAAATAAAATTCCTAAGCCTAGGAATTAGTGAGCTGAAATGTACTGATATTGGCCAGTTTGTGACTGAAAATCATATGATTTACTCTGGTAGGAATGAAAAATTCAAGAAATGCCATCACATTTGCTGTCAAAATGAACACTTCAAGATCTATGTTGAAGTACAATGCTGTCTGGTCTAAGATAATATCTATATGCCTAAGTGGAAAGCCAGTGACTATAATTATTATTATTCAATTTTATGTACCTACTTCTAAGCTAGTGATGAAACTCGTGAAGAACTCTTTATACATTTTTTGTGGGAGAAAGATGAGGTTTTCTATTCAAGCCTCAGAAATCCAAAGGGAAAGTTCTACTCTATTCTAATGGGATATTATAAGTCAATATTGATTTGATTGTATTGGTGAAGTGACATCAAGTACTTCATCTTGAAATTTGTTATGTATGCAATCAATATACATAATACTTATTAGCATTTGAAAGTTGTGAAGAAAGATGAATGATTAGTCGTTAGAAAAAGTCTTGGTGACAGAACAAAGCTGAAGATCACATGAGAGAGCTCTGTAGGACCAATGATTTCTTTATTGCAAAATAAAATTTTGCAACAATAAAAATGGCAACTACATATGGATCTCACCACATAGAATATACAAGGGTCCAATTGACTATATCTGTGAGAAGGGATGATGGAGCAAGTAGCTACAAAGCAAAGCAAAGTCAGGCCAACTGTGGAGCAGATCATGAATTTCTCATAGGTTAGTTGAAACACTAGTTAAGAAATATTGAATCACACCCACAAAAGTCAAAGAAGGACCTTGGCTTTATCTCACCTGAAGTTAGAAAACATCTCAAGAAGCAAAGCAAGGACCTGCAGTTAGAAATTCAAACACAGAGCACACACTCAAAATTCCTCTAGATGGAAGACTTGTGATACTGAAGAATTACAATACTGATGAATTCTCTGGGGGTGAGGGGGATATTCAGAGATACAAGAAGCAAAAAGGGAGATGGGAGGAGTCATTCTACCAAAAAGAATTAGTCAATCTTAAATTATTCCAAGATGTAGCTTATGACCAAGAACAGATGGCATCGAGGGAAAAGGTTCAAGCTGCATTGAAGATATTTGCATATAAAAGGCTTCAGAAATTGACAGAATACCAATTGAAATGTTTCAACATATGGAATCAGTGCTGGAAGCCTTCACTCATCTCTACCAAGAAATTGAGAAAACATCTACCTGGCAAACAGATTGGTAGCAACTCATGTGTGTGCCCATTCTAAGGAAAGACAACCTACTAGCATGCTGAAATTATTGAACAGCATCACTAATATCACATGCAAGTAAACGTTTGCTGAAGAAAATTCAAAAATTGTTGCAGCAGCACATTAACTGGAAGCTTCCTAAAACTCAAGCTGGATTCAAAAGGGGAAATGAAATGAGAGCTGCTGGCAAATGGATTTGGGCTGAAAGAAGATAGTACCAAAAGGAAGTTTACATGTGCTTTATTGGTTTTGCAATAACATTATTCAGTGTGGATCATAACAAACCATGGAATTCCAGAACAATTAAGTGTGCTCATGCAGAATCTATATATAGAACAAGACACAATCATTTAAAAATAAAAAAGGAATATGACATGGCTCAAAATCAGGAAAGGTGCATATCAAAGTTATATCCTTTCACAAGACTTATTCAGGCTTTGTGTTACACTTTTGAAGAACAGCATGGAATCACATTTGGAGAAAATCTTATCAACAACTTGCAATATGCAGATAACATGGACTTACTTGAAGTTGGTAAGGATTTAATCTTACCTGGAACCACAATCAATGCTTTTGGAAGTAGCAGTCAAGAAATCACACCACAGATTGCATGGGCAAATCTGCTGCACAAGACCCTTCAGAGGATTGAAGAGCAAGGATGTTGCTCTGAGGACTAAAGAAAACATAACTTAAGTTATGGTATTTTTTCACGAGTCTCACATGCATTTTAAAAATGAATAACGAGTAAAGATGACTGGAGAATAATTGAATTATGAATTATGGTGTTGTCAAAACTAATGAAATTGCTATTAACTTCCAAAAGAACAAACCAATCAGTCTCCGAAGTGAAGCCAGAAGGCTCCTTGGAAGTGAGGTTGGTAAGGCTGTGTCTATGTACTTTGGACATGCTGTCAGGATAAGCCGGTGCATGGAGAAGGACCTCACGCTTGATAAGGTATCTCATCACACAGTTTTCCAGCAGATTCTCACTGAGAGTAACCTGGTGGAGTAAAACTGCCCCATGTGACTTTCAAGTCTGTAAATATAACAAGCTTAGAAACCCTTATCTTTCTCCTACATAGTGACTGGTGGTATAAAACTGCTGACCTTGACATAGGCCAACACTTAGCACGCTGTAGCTCGGTAATGTACAGGTTTAACTAAAAAGAAGAAACTGTTCAATGAGATTACTTGACTCAGTGGCTACAACAGGGGGCTCAGGCATGACAACGTCATCAGGATGCGGACCTGTGCGTTGCTTTACATAATATTGTTATGAATGGCACTGAGTTGAGGACGCCTAGCAATAACATGCATCTATTGTAAGGTACTTAAAAATGTTTATTACAGGACTCTGCACACTAACTATTCCACTGTCCAAAAAAGTTAAAACTAAGCAATTGATAGACTGCTAAGTTTTCCCTCATCATGTTTTTAATGAATTGTTTTCTAACTGAATTAGAACCTGAAATTAGAAATATATCTTTCTATTCTATCTCCTTTTTCTTTAGCTTAGCTAACATTATCCTTGGGAGAAAACTGTCAAAGGAATCAATTTTTAAATTCTTACCACATCAGCCTTAGACAATTGGTGTATTTTTTTTAAAAAAATCATTTTATTGAGGGCTTGTAAAACTCTTACCACAATCCATATATCCATCCATTGTGTCAAGCACATTTGTACAGTTGTTGCCATCATCATGCTCATAACACTTGCTTTCTACTTGAGCTTTGGTATCAGTTCCTCATTTTCCCCTCCCTCCCCCACCCTTTCTCTTTCATGAATCTTTTTTGTTGTGAATGAGTTGAGGAGCTCATATATTTGACTATCTGCTCTATTCTCAACAAATCTCTAATCAATCCCCATCCCCACATTCTATCCCACCACTTCACTGAATTTTCTTCTCATTCTTATGTACATCCATCCTCCTTTACATTCAAATCTGAACCTATCAACCTGCTTGCTCATTGCTTTATCTGAATGTTGCTCCATTTGGATAATGTGAACAGTATTCCTCCTCTCCCTTAGAAATTTCCAAAATCAGTTCTCCTGTGTATACATACAAATCTTTATCTTAGTTCGTATCCTTGTAATAATGGTCTTGTGCAAAATTGTCCTTTTTTTCACTCATATAATGTTCTCTAGATCCATTCATGTCATGAGGTGCTTCTGGCTTTGTCAATGTTTTGTAGTGACATTTAACACTCCATTATTATCTCACTAGCTTTGAATGTTAAGACAATCTGATTTCAAGACTTTATAACCCAAGAGCCCAAAGGCAAAGACATTAAACAGGATCCAGTTCCTTCTGACCTTTTCTGCCATCCTTATCTCACAGCTTTATGCTTTAATTTTCCCTCCTCCACAAGCAACACAACCAGGCACTGCAATGCATACAGACAGACAGATAGCTTCTTTATTGTTTATCAAGCTTAAGAAATCTTTCTCAAGTGACTCCAGAAGGCCTTCCTTATATCTCTTTGACATCTATGATCTATATGGAAAAGTTAGTGACATAACTTTTATTTACTCTTGGACCTGTAGACAGAGCCACTTCTTTCTTAATTACATGGACAAGGAACCGATTCTCAATTCAAAATATGATGGGGGTTGTTGGGTGAGGGTAAGGAAACCTCTGTCAGCAGGCAAGAATGGGGAAAAGCCTGTGGACTAGACCACCAGCCACGTTTATTGTAGCTTCGAAGACAAGGTTTCCAATCAGCTGAATTGAAGAGAATTGAATAAATCATGTGTATCATGCATTCTCTATAATTGTGAAGTTTCTACATCAATAAATCAAAAGAAGAATTTGGATAGCTGTAACTATAACGACTTGATGAATCATTTCATTTTACTATCACAATCCTGGTACCACACAAATATAATTTTCCCAACAAAAAAAGAGTTTATTTCTTATTTTTAATATCCCACTTAAGCCTCAAAGGATTCAAATAACCTCATTTAACTTTAAAAAGGGTAGGCATACAAATATGCTTTAACAAAACCAAATAAAATGGGACAAAAATTTAGATATTCCATTTGCTTTTTTTATATAGCCTCCCCAAATAACAGACTCAGACATATATAAAACAGTCCAGAGACAGTGAAAAAAAACTATTTCAGACATAAATTGCCACACCAACATTCTGTCTTCTTGTGTACACTAAGAAGAAAGAAAAAATAAAAAGAATTCTACATAGGGTCCTTATCCCTATTGTGTAAAATAATTTAAATTTTGTATGTAGTATAAACTTTAGTATTTGAATATTTTTAGAACCAGAAAAAAAAATCTGTTTTTATTTGAGTCAGTGTTAAATGCCCTGGTCAGGTGAACTATGCAAAATTACTTGCTAAAGTAATAGGATATAAATATGGTCAAATCATGGCATATGATATGTCTGGTTCAATGTCCTGTTTCTCAAAGAAAACAGATAAGGTAGGCAATGTGTAAATTTTATTTTCATACAATATTTTTTTTTCTGAAGAAGAAGTTTCATTTGAAATGATTGGATCTTGCAGACAAGATGAGGCATGTTGCATTTGGTCCTTGCAGTGATAAATTTAACTTATTAAAGATAGCAACCAAGTAAGTTATTTTCTGCAGTTCACTTTTATTGATAAAATGTGCTTCAAACTGTGGTCATTCTTTTGATTAAAAAAAATGATTTGAGTTCATCACAAAGCTCAAAAGCATGTTTTAAAACTTTTCCTCCAGACAACCTTCTCACTTCAGTGTGAAATAGCAGTGTGAAAAATCTTAGCTTTGTTTTCTTAAGGTTTTTCTCTACACAATCTGCTGTCATGGAATGGTTTGCTAATGAAAATAATATATAGTTATAGCTTTAATAGTACAAAAGATGATTCATAGCATACTTCAGTCAAAACAATTCATTAGAGTTTCCTATAATTTATCATTCCCTTTGTTGATGTTTTTGTTTATATGCCTCTTACTATCACACAGGGGCAGTATGCACATCAACCAAAGCTGAATATAAAAAGACTGATCAGCACCCAGACTAAGTTCCCATTGTACAGATAGATATATTTTTGCAGTAGTTGATGACTTTACAGTATATGATTTTACATTTACCCAGTAATTATAATTCATGAAGTGTCATTTTTACCTCCAGTACTGCTGCTTTCAACTCAGTAACCTCTTTAAACAGAGTACCTGTTTTCAACACAACAGCTGCTTTCTACACAGTGGCTGTTCTCTACACGTGTGACTGGTCTGCATAAGTACATTATGTCACCAACCCTGTCACAAGACATCTGTATTTATTCAGAGTGTATGTGATGGGGTTGGCACAATGATATCATCATGCCAGCTGCTCCTATGTGGGTGCATGAGCATGTGAGAGAACCTTCCTGGAGACAGATAGAATAGCTGTGTCTTGGTTCTAATACCATGGGAAATATGTGTTATCCTATGTTCTTAGGCAACCTACAGGTTGAGAACATCTGCTATACATTATCCAGTTTACCAGTGCTCTACAATTTGAGGAAACTCCTGTCTTCTATCTGAGATTTTAAAATCTCATCCATTTCAACCTATTCTTTTTCCTCTGATCTCTCTCACCACAATCACTTTTAATGATTACTTTAGCCTGGGATAAAACTCAGATAGCTAGTCCCTTTCTTTTACTTCCCCTTCCTCCCAATGACTCTGACACATTTATTTGTTAATCTATTTTCAATCTTCTATTCCCCAAATTATAAAACAGATTAACTGTCCAGAACAGTAGGCTTCATGAAGGAAGAGACATTAAGTCTCGAAAGGAAGGCTATAGACTCATAGATTAAGCCGTTTGCCCCATCATGCAAGGAAGCTTGAATGTTCCTACTTTGAGCAGACACTTGTGAGGAACTTGGGATGAGTGATGGATGGAGATGAATATTGCAAAGAATTTAGGGTTCAATTCAGAATTACTTTATGTTCAATACTTCCTACAAAAAGGAGCAAGCTTTTATATCTGTGTGTGAAATAGATAATGTCCTGGGTGTATGAACTTCAGAGTAGTAATAAATCCCAATATTCTAGCAGTGTCTCTGAACTTCTTCATGGGGCACATCTTCTTTAGGAAATGGGCTTCCACAGTGATGAAAGAGGCCCTCTCCAGCTTTTCCAAGTAGAGTATTTGTGGCAGTCTTGTGCTTATGTTAATTTTATGATTGAAATGTAGAGGTGGAGTCTAGCTTGTTAATCTGGAGATAGCCATTGAGTAGCCAATGAGGCCTCTATGTAGGCATGGTTTTCTCCTGAGACTTGTGGGAAATCTCTCAATATTTCCCTCGTGAAGATAGGAGTGGTTGGGAGTTCGTCTCAGAGGCGATTAATCACAGACAAGGCAAGTTGGCAGCATACGAGAAGCTGGAGGAGCTGGCAGAGAGACTACACACCTTTGCCCTGATGGAGAAAGACCTCTGAATGTGGACCTCTGCCAGTGATGAGTTGCTTCTGCTGTGGATGAACCCTGAGCCCTGGAAGCGAGGAGCCATGGGGAGGCCCCTGCCAGCGCCAGGACTCTGCACCCACTGACCTGTGACTTTGTGAGTCGGAAGGAGACTTTATAGACTGATGTCGGGCACGTGGGTTAATATCGGACTTAAGACTTTGAAGTGGACTGGGCTCAATGTCCTGTTCCTCTTGTAGATAAACCCTTTCCTTATATCTATATGCATGTCTATGAAGTTTGTTGTTGCTGTTCCTGACTCTTGGGAACTTCCTGTGTATTGAAATATTACCTAGCTCTACATCAGCCACATGATGAGTGATGTGCGTGATCCTATCTTTGTAATTATGTCTAACAGTCTCCCTGAGTATTTTTCTTGTTTTGATGACCTTACCAAACAAGACCTATCTTTTAAGGATTATTCTCTCCAAGGTGTTCAAAGTCAGCAAGACAAAGTTTTCCAACTTGACTTTGAAGATCATTCAGGTCTTTCGCCTCTAAAATTAATTAGTTAATTCTACTGGCAGTCCATAGCGTATTCATTATTTATCATTAAGACTGCAATTCAAGTGAATCAAGTTCTCTTTTTTTCCATAGAAAAAGCAAGTGAATTTTTACAAAGACACCTGCCCACGCTATCTCCTGTCCCTTTCTTAGGCTCCTAGCAATCTGAAATGCAGACTACTGTTCTTTTTCATAAAGCCTGCACGTTCATATGCATGGATAGGTAATCTGGTCAGTTCTTGCTTTTATCAGATTCTGGTGGTATTGTCCTAGTCACATGACTTAATCTTTCTGAAATTTAAAAACACTTTGGGGTTCAAAGATGGTGAGTAGGAAACCCTTCTTTCCTCACATCTGCCTTTCTTATAGCACTGAACCTTGGAATATCATGCCTGGAGTCAGCTCACAGGTACAGGAAGGAGGAAGGATCCTGATTGCTTATTCTTCTCATAGTATTCTGATCCTGATTATACTCTTAACTTTGGTATCTCTTAGGAAAAAACAGTCTCCCTCAGAAAGTACAGAGACTATCGTATAACAGAAAATGTGGTTATATTAGAGGCATCAGGAGTTTGGGTTTCTTCCTGAGCACAAAGCAGAGTCATTGACTAGTGAACAATACTCTATCAGCAATTTTTGGCACCTTTGGATGGACGCTGTTAATTTGAAGTCAATCTGAATAATAACAATAATAGCAATAATGAATAACTTTAATATACTCTTGTTTTACTTAGTTCCTTTCGTCACACTGTCTCAATTTAAATATTTGGCCATCCTCTAGTCTTTTCTTATCCTTGGCACACTGGTTGCCTAGTATTCCACTTCTGTTCTCTGGTAAACTTGTTCTATGCTGATAGAGTAATAGAAAAGGATGACTGTATTGCTATCCCCCCCAGACAGCACAATTGTGTCTTTATAGAAGTCTTCTGAGGATGCAATACATATCTTATTCCAAAATACTACTTTCATGGCAGAAATTCAGACAACCCAGAAGGCAAGGTAATAAGAACACAGATTTTGCAATCATATTTATTAAAAAATACTTATTTTACAATGCATTCAGTCAATACTAGAATTGGAAGAGAACTTATAAGCCGTATCCAACTCCTTCATTTTCCAAATAAGGAACCTAAGATCTCCAGGTGAAGTAATTTGGAACTCATAAGAAACCTTGCAATTCAATCATCCCAATCTTTTAAACTTTTCAATAGGATTTTTTTCATCTGTTGCCTAATGTGAACTTTCAATTTGGTAAACATTCAAAAGTTTCATCTACATATCTTCCTTGAAGATACCTGATGGTATAAATGATAAAATTATCCCACAGTTGCTGTTTTTTCTAGGAATGAAAGTAAGTCACAAGCTAAAAACTGATTGTCATTGAGTTGATTGCATCTTATGGCAACAGGGTATGAGGGAAATCTGGCTGCAGCTTCTGTCACTCCATTGACGGTCAGGCTTGATTCTGCTGATCTGGCTGACTAGACAAAGGTCCTTCTTTCTCACCACTTTATTTATATCCATCTCAAAACTGCACTCTTGGTTGAAGAAGATGACTATCTCTGACACTAGACATCCTCCTTTGGTCATGGATATATAAATAGATGTACTGTCCTGCTAGAACCACCAAACAAATTCTCAAGGTCCATCTTATAACAACGCAAGGGTGTCAGTATAGCATGCCAGCTCTGCGTCATAGGGTTTCACACGTGATCTTTCTCCTTGAGTGGATTGCCTGTCCTCTTTTGTGAAGTACCTCTGAGTGGATTCAATCCTCTACCTTTTCAATGATCAGTTGAGCATTTTATCTGTTGCTCTTCATGTTAACTCAATTGAGAGTTTGCAAGCAGTAACCCAACATGGTCCTAAAGACAAAATAGAATGTATGTACCTAGTGAATTACTTTATTGGCTTGCTAACTATGAGGTCAGTAGTTTGAAACCACTATTCACTCTATAGGAGATAGGAGAGACTTTCCACTCTCGTAAAGAGTTACAGTCACTGAAACCCATAGAGGCAATTCTATTTCTGTCTGATAAGGTCATTTTGCATGGAATTGACTTGGTAGCAATGAGTTTGGTTTGGGTATCGTAGACTGGTTTAATGTTTAATATCAGGGTTCTCTGATGTTGAAAATTTGACTTATCAACTCAACATAAAACATGGGTGCCAGTGGAGGTGGTGCTTTTATAAAAACTGTCAGTGAATCTGTAGATGAAAGACAGGGAGGTGTCAACATTATTGGCAGTGAATGAAATGACGTGAAAAGAGACTTCAATAGGTTGCGTTCACTGAATATCCACCATGAAGATGCAATAAGCCATCTTTCCCATCACTCAGTGGGAAGCAAAACCACGTTGCAGTAACTCAGTATCAAGAGGGATTCATTTTGCTCTATAATGGGAATTTCCTTTTGGTTACTTGTAGAGGGCAAACTGGCTGGTTGAATTATTACCCTAGTCTCCTGGTCTCTCTTACTGTTATTTATGAATACTGTGCAGCAGCTTAATCTAATTATGATTCTCTCTGTTGAGTGCTTCATAAGACATTTTCAAGTTCCCTCCTGCCCCATCCCTTTTTTCAGTTCTCTTTTGCCTAGGTTTCTCTGCTTCAACTCTACTCCAGAAGTTGCTCTCAAAAAGCTTAATAACAATTGGATTCTAACTACATTTTAACATAACACTTACATTCATGCTTCCGTTCACACTGTGAAAGGTAATCTTTGGATGGTTTTAGCATCTGGATTCTATTACCGCAAAGTATAGCACTCAAAATGGAAGAGACTTTTTACATTTGCGTGGAATTCAGGCAGCTGCTGGAGCCACCCTTGGGCCTAGTTGTTTCAAAGAGATTTGCAACAGGCTTAAGTCAGAAATGATAAAATTGTCAGAAAAAAAAACCCAAACTATGTAATTTCTTTTGGAAGGCAGCTAAAAAAAAAAACAAACCAAACCTCCAAAAGGAAAAAGGAAGAGAATTCTGCCTGCAAAATCTGTAATAATACAGTTTATTGGGTCAAATACTGAAACTGCAAATAGTGTCTGCTGTGCATATCCAAGAAATGTTTCGTTTTTTTTATTTCCTTTCAAAATATAACATTGGTTTTACAGTTCTACAGATTACAAATCACATGTTGTGTGTATGTATTTTGGTAGGAATATTGGATTTTTTCTTCCATTTGTGCTATTTTATTTAAATAGTTCAAATCTCTGTGGTTTGGTCATTAAAATCCAGTTGGCAGAAAGCAGCTGAATCTTTATGTTTTCCAGCTGCGTCCCTACTGGCTAAACACAAGTCTTATTAACCAGATGCCCATGCTTACATCAGCCATGGGTGAGCGTTCCTCATGACCCTTTCCAACAGCACCCAGAGAGCATGGGAGGCTGAGTCCTGTGTTCCTTCAATGTGTAAGGATGGAGTACACTGTGCAACAGCTGCCAAGGGAAAGTGATGACATCCAATGCTTGGAATCAACCAACCTAATTTTGATGGGATAAAACACAGGAACACACCCCTGGCAGACCAGAAAATTCATGAATGGTAGGGGAACAACAGAAATTCTTCAGATCTTACACTTGGAAAGAGAGGGAAGGTTTTATTTCAGAGTTGATATTCCCTCTCTTTTAAAAATATGTTGCCCAAATTTGCTTAAAAATAATTTTTTAGAGACAGAATTAGATAACATAATGAAAGCTAGTGTCTTCTTCTTTAATTATTGGTATACAACTGAACCCACATATTGGTTATTTCTATGGAAAATAAACAATTGTAATCCAGCTTTTTGTTTACTTTCACAGGGGGAATTTATTTCTTTAAAATTGTGAAGCAAAATATGCTAGTTGTTAATAACCTATATCTTCACTTTGTGGTCTCCCTTATGTATTATTATTATTATTTTACATATAAACTCTTCAAACTCAAAGACACTTGAGCTCCCAGAAGAATGGTCCAAGTGCTAGAAAATAGTTCTTTTAAAAAAAATAATAAATCACTTTACTGGGAGTTCTTACAGCTTTTATAGCAAATCCATATGGAAAATATTTTCTGTGAAGACTCAGATAGTAAATGTTTTCAATTTGGGGGGCCATATCCTCTCTTCTTCAAATATCCATCTCTACCAGATAGCAAAGTGAATGGAAATTATTGTTTTAATAAAACTATATTTACAAAAACAAACAGGTGGTAAGCAGGATTTAATCAAATTTGGTGTTTCCTATAGACCAAGCAAGGTTTCTGATTCATGCTAGCAAAGTGTCAAGAAACTGCTGAATGGATCTGATCTCTGTGTGGATTCAGGGGGAAAAGGAGACTAGGTGATGCAGTACAGGCAGGTTCTGTGGAGAGGAGGTGGAGAAGAGAGTAGACTTGGAGGGAAAGGAAATCTTCAACAGAGAGCGCCGAATGGTGCCTGGTGCCGGCTGAGTTTAATAGGGTGCTTGAATTTAGCTGATATGCTGTAACTGGTTGATGGTCATCCAAAGGCCATAACAACAAATAATATGTGCACTAATATGCACAAGTAGATGCCAAGAATAGCACTAAAACTGCATCAAAATTTGACCCACATTATTTACTCGCACTTTACAAAAATCTTAGTTACCTTTTTTTTTTTAAGGCATCACTGCCCTGGTGGTGGGTAGGAGGCCCAGCCTTTGCTCCTGGGAGCCGGAATCGAACCTCCATCCCAGTGGGCCGCAGTCCCGCGCACACCAGGGCTCAGCCCCCTTAGTTACCATTTTTAACCCACAAAAAGAAATAAAGCAGAAAGAAAAGTCAAATCTGTCCCCATTGAGTTGATCCTGACTTTTTCCAGTCCAGTGTGCTACAGGCTAAAACTGCCCCACACAGGATCTTCTTGGCTATAAATCTTTACAGAATGAGAGGACCACATCTTTCTCCCGTGGAACAGGTTCAAACTAAAGATCTTTCTGCTTGTAGCTGAGCATTTTAACCACTGCACCATCAACCAAAAACTGCCATGGGGGTGATTTTGAATCTTAGCAACCCTATCAGACAGTGTAGAACTGTCTCCAGTGGGTTTTGGGAATTTCACTCTTTGGGGCAGCAGGAAACCCATGGAGCTGCTGGGGTTTCTATCTGCTGACCTTGCCGGGGGCAGGTCAATTCATCATCACTGCACCACCTGGCTCTTCCTGCACCAGTGAGGTATCTGTCATTAAAGCCCAGAGGAGTTAAATATGACAGCGTGGTTCTTTCAATAGGGAGAAACTGAGATGTATCAGATGAGCTTGAGATATGTTAATGAGGCATCTGTGAGGGGGCGCAAAGGACAAGTAGTAGATAAGGTGAATTTCCGGACCAAAATGCTCAGATCATAGAACGACCAGAATATGTGTCAGAGGGATTCTTGAATATAAAATAGCTAAAATGGGTGAATGTTTGTAGAAGTACATCAACAAGAAATTGATAGACACTCAAACCAGACTCAGGAAAGACTAGAATGAGGGATATCATTGCTGATGCCAATCTTGACTGAAAGCAGAGCATACCAGAAAAAATGTCTAGCTGTGCTTTTCGAGTACATGAAAGCATGCAATTGTGGGGCTAATAGCAAATATGAACAGCATTGTGAAAAGCAGTAATTTCAGAACACTTACTTTTGTTCACTCAGAATCTGTCCATAGATAGACACATAGACTAAAAGACAGTCCTTTGGGGGAATATCTCTATATCTATCTAGATACATACAAATCTATGTTATTTTAAGTCACCTGGCTTGTGCTATTTTATTATGGAACCCCAAGAAATCTAATATAGATTCAGATAAATGGAAAGAATCAAACTGACAGTGAGTTTGAGTTGAGATTTTCAAGTTCTGAAACAAGAATACAGAAAATTTTATTGCAATTATGATAACAGAAGAATGATGCTATATATTTATTACACTATATTTGTTTGCAGTGATCACTGTTCTTTCCAGTCCTGTTGCATTACTCTAAGTAGAATGATAGGTACTTCTGAGGTGGTGCTCTCAACTCAGAAAAATGCACAGGGTTCATCTCTGATGGAGCCCTTGGTAAATCACTTGATTACATTCCCTGATATTCAACAGATGCCTATAATTCACATGGCAAACAGATCTACTCAGTCAGTAGTTCAGTAAAATATTCAATCAGTGCTAACATAAGGATTCATGCATGGTATTTAATAGAAACACCAAACATTATAAAAGGCATAACTTTCAAGTTTATTACTGTCCAAACTGTCTCACTTTTCATGGTAGCAGATATTTCACTGACCAAACCAATGCATACTTTCTGTCAGATTCTCTCATCCACTTTGGCACAGTAACCTAATGGAATATTTGATGTAAGGTTGATTTAAAATTGATACAGGAGTAGACAAACCACTGGCTTTGGATGTTAAAAAAAAGAGAAGTGATTTATGATATCATTTCTGTTTATATATGATTCATTTTTCTGTTAAGATGACAGGGTTTTCTTTAAGTAGAAAGACTTAAAGATGGTACTGAATGGAATTTTACACACACACACACACACACACACTCACACCCTATTTTTTATCCACCACCTTCCTTCTCCCCTTGCCTTCCTGCTGTTTTCTGACCCTTCATGGTACACACATCTGACATGAACAAATTTCACTTGGACACTAGCAAAAACTCTACAAACAAGTGAGACCAAACTTATAAAAGGGAAAATTCTTCGCAAGTGACCCCAAACACTTGATTAGCTTATGAGAAATGTAGAAGAAACAGAGAGAGATACTTTTTCCTTAGAGTCCAACTCTGCATAGTATTGTTATTAAAGGATAGTCACCTGCTATTTCAATGACTGAATATGTATATTCTAATCAATTGTCTTTAAATATTGGCTAATGCCTCAGCTGACGATCACAAACTGTTTGGGAAGCTTTCCAGCAGTGGCTTCTAGAAGAAGGCAAAATGGGTTACTCTGTTTATATAATTGGGAGAAATGTTTGTGTAAAAAGAAAATGAAAAGATAATGGAATATTTCCATCCACATTTTGGTGCCCATATCTGTGCGTGTGTGTGTTATGGAACGCATTGAAGTATAATTATTGTGATCCTGTTTTTCACCAAGAGATAAAAATGATAGAGGTTTTTGAGAAAGCTTCTATTCTCGCATACAAGATATTCAAATAAGATGATATTATTCAGGAGTTCTGGTGGTGGAATAGGTTACATATTGGGTGCTAATTGAAAGGTCAGCAGTTCAAAACCATTAGCCTCTCTAACAAAGAAATATGGGGCTTTATGTTCCCTTAAAATTTTATAGTCTTATAAGCCCACAGAAGAAGCTCAATTCTGTTCTATAGGGCCAGTATGATTCAGAATCAACTCAATGACAATGAGATTTTTTAAATTTTTTAAGTTATATACTATGGAATTTTAATCATTTCAAATATATTTTAAACAAATCATTTTATTGGGGGCTCATACAACTCGTATCACAATCCATACATCCATCCATTCTATCAAGCACATTTGTACCTATGTTGTCATCATTATTTCAAAGCATTTTCTTTCTATTCGAGCCCTTGTTGTCAGCTCCTCATTTTTCCTTCTCTCCCTTCCCATCCCTCATGAAGTCTTGATAACGTATAATTTTTAATGGTTTTCATATCTTCCACCATCCTCTGTCTCCCTTCATCCAAGTTTCTGTTGTTCATCCTCCAAAGACAGTGGTTCTCAACGTGTGGGTTCCTACTCTTTAATGGTGTATGACCCTTTCATGGGGGTTACCTAAAACCATCAAAAAACAAATATTTCTGGTGGTCTTGGGAACTGAGACACCAGTCTTCTATCTGTCTCTAGGTAGGTTCTCGCACATGCAGATATGCCCAAATAGGAGTACCTGGCATGATGACATCATTATGCCAACCCATCACATATACTCTGTAAAAATACAGGTATCTGTGACAGGGTTGTTTCCATAATGTACATTTCACAGCAGTCCCACATGTGTAGAGAGCAGCTACTGTTTAGAGAGCTGTTGCTGTGTAGAAACCAATGCTGTGATGAAAGCATCTACTCTGTTAAAAGCAACTACTGTGTTGAAAGATATGGAAGGTGAACTGTAATGACTGAGTAAATTTAAAATCATGTACTGTGTCAAATACTACTGAATATATATATGTATATGTATATATATATATATTCTCCTCCACTTTCAATACTGCCCCTGTGTTACAGGTATATATATATATATAAAAAACAGAGAATGATAGATAGTAGTAAATTTTAATGAATTGTATTGACGGAACTATGCCATCTCTTGCATTATTGATGCTACTGTTATATATTATTTTCATTAGCAAACCATCCCATGACAATACATAAAGAAAAACCAATACATAAAGACAAAACATAAAGAAAAATATATATAGGGGCTGAACCCCAGTGGCCTAAGTGGTTGAGTGCAGGACTGCAGCCCACAAGTTTGGTGGTTCAAATCCAGCGGCAGCTCTCAGGAGCAGTGCTGGGTAGCTCCCACGACCACCAGAGGGCAGTGATGCCCCCAAAACTATATATATATATATATATATATATATATATATATATATGAATTCTTACAGTATGCTTTTCCTTCAATTATTGCAGCTGGAATTGAGATGCAATGTATTGTTTTTTATGAAGCTCTAGCTGCTGAATCTGCAAAGTCAAGCAAACTAAAATGCCATTTTGATAGCAAAGGTCTTGCTGACAAGGATAACAACGATTTTAGAAGCAAAACTGATGGACTCCAGAAAGCCTGCGTTGACAGTGGTGGCAGGTACCACAAACAAAGCATAGCAGTCATTGAAGCTTCATATTTAGTGGCAGCCAGAATCACCAGAATTATGAAATATCACACCATTGCTAAAAATTTAGTGTTGCCAGTGACCAAAGACATTGAGTTATGATCAGAGATGAATTTCTTATGAAATTGAGTGCAATTTCCTTACGTAATGACACTATCCACAGAAGAATAGATGACATGTCTGCTGATATTCTTGATCCAGGAAATTCAATCTCCTCTACTTTAAGTATTTAGCATCCAGATTGATGAATGAACACATATTGCAAACTGTTCACAGTTACTGACTTACATGAGGTATATGAATGATGGCAACTTTAAAGATAAACTCTTTTTGCTAACTTCTCAAAATGACAACTACTCCATGTGATGCATTTGACAAAGTGGGTTCATTTCTGAAAGCGCATAAGATCTCTTGAGAAAAGGTTTGTAGTGTTTGCACAGGTGGTGCTCCAGCTATGACAGAATGTCAATCTGGATTTCAATTTCTGTTAGTCCGGGTAAACTAGAGAAACAAATTTCATAGACACACATATAGATATAAGGAAAAGGTTTATATATAAGAGAAATAGGACATTAAAAAAGCATCCCAATCCAGTCCAGTACAAAGTCACAAGTCTGATATTAACCCATATGCCCAATATCAGTCTATAAAGTCTCCTTCCGACTCACAAAGTCACAGGTCAGTGGGTCCAGAGTCCCGGCACTGGCAAGGGTCTTTCCATGGCTCCTCACTTCCAGGGGTCAGGGTCCGTCAACAGCAAAAATAACTCATTGCTGGCAGAGGTCTCCATGTGGCTGTTCCAGCTTCAGAGGTCTGGTTCCATCAGGGCAAAGCCATATGGTCTCTCCGCTGGCTCCTCCAGCTTCTTGGATGCTGCCATCTTGTCTTTTCCGTGATTCAGCGCCTCTCACTAACTCCCAACAACTGGGGAAGATAGCTTCTCATCTTCACGAGGGAAATAACACGAGATTTCCCAGAAGTCTCAGGAGAAAGCCATGCCCACATGGAGGCCTCGTTGGCTACTCAATGACTATCTCCAGATTAACAGGCTCGTAGACTCCACCCCCTACATTTCAATCATAAAATTAACATAAGCACATGACTGCCACACAATCTTTGGTACTGAATGAGTCACCAAAAGTCATCGAATCTCACTGTATGATTCATTGACAAATATTCACAACAAAGATGCTGCCACAAGAAGTTATGAAAAGCATAATAAGTTTTATCAATTTTGTAAAGGCAAGCACTTTAAGGAGTCAATTGTTTTTGCAACTGGGCAATGAGTTGGATAGACTCAACAATGCTATTTCTCACTGAAGTGAGATGGTTGTAGAGAGAAGTTTTAAAACATGCTTTTGAGCTTCGTGATGAACTCAAAACTTTTTATTAATCAGCAAGCAAGACCACAGTTCAAAGCACTTTTCAGTGATAAAAGTGAACTATAGAAAATAGCTTATTTGGTTAACATCTTTGCCATCTTGAATGTGTTAAATCTATCACTGCAAGGACGAAATGCATCATGTCTTGATCTGTCTAAAAAGATTTGATCATTCCAAATGAAATTTCAGCTTTGGCAAAAAAAAAAATTGTATGAAAATAAAATTTACATTTTGCCCACCATATCTCCTTTCTTTGAGGAACATGACATTGAACCAGACAAAAGGATAATGATGATAATTTTTGTGAAAGAACATTTGTACAAGCTTGCAGATGAAATTTCATCATACTTTCCAAATCTACCTGACATCCCATTTGCCCTTGACAGAAGCCCATTCACAGACAAAGTTGAAGATGTTCCTGAGACAGCACAAGAGGCTTGCACTGAACTTATTAACAGTGATGCAGCAAGAACTGATTTCTCTACAATCCGTTGAGAAATTGATTCAAAGTTCTGGATCAAGTGTTTGCAGTCATATCCTGTTCTTTTTGAGACCATGTTGCGCCTTCTTCCTCCATCTCCAACAACATATCTTTTGAAGCAGGGCTTGCCAGCTTGTTGGTTATCAAGTCTAAATACAGAAGTAGACTTTTGTGGAAGGTGATCTTCATTGTGCTCTTACAAAGACTGTCCCAAGAATTCCTGATCATGTGAGAAAGAAACTATCACAACCTTTGCACAGCTGTTGACTTTTTAAGCATACTGTCATTGTTGTATTAAGACTGCTACCACGCTATGCTTCAAGACAAAATTTCATTTATTTGTAATTAGAAATAGCTGTTTCACAATATGTAACTACATATTGTTTTTGTGATTAATCACTGTGCTTTAATTATGTTCATTTTTGTATCAAAGCAAACATTTCTTTTTACTTTGCTCCTGTCTGACTATCATGTATGACCTTCATTCAACTCTCAATAATTCCTCTCAGTTACATTGCCTTTGATCAATCCCAGAAAGGCATTCTATGCCTTTATCAATTTTAGATCTCTTCTTGTCCCCCTGGGCCTTGGTTTGTTGACTCTCCCCTCCCTTTCCTCCACTCCCCACCCTTCCTATGACCCTTGAGAACCATTGGTAGTCGGTCTGTTGTTTTCCCTTTGTTCTTTTGTTTTCTTCTTGGGGTTGTTTATCTTGTCTATGTTGTATAGATAAACAGTAAAGAAGCAGTAGCAGCAGGCTACAGATAATTTCTGATCTGTCTGATGACCTTTATGTATGTTTTTCAAACAAGTCTGATGAGATACTAAGTTAAGCCATGTCCTCCAAGTTTGAAGTGTATTTTCTGGATTCCTTGGGGACTTCATTGCTTTGCTCTCCTTGATGCTCTGTTGTGTTCCCTTCACGATTCACCCTGGTGTGTTGTGGTTGGGGGCCCAGGGTGTGCGGGGGGAGTAAGTGGTGTGTGTCAGACTGGGCACAATTCCTGCACTGTGTCTCCAGACAGTGAAGTTTTTGTTTGTCTGTTTCACCTTGGATTATCCATGCCATAGCATTTGACTGTTGGATAAAATTGTGGGTTTGTGGTTGCTAGTGATGATATGAAGGGAAGGAATCTGTGTATTTGTGAATTGTACCCTTTCAAAAATTTTGATACTTAAGCCCACCTAGAGAAGTCTGGGAAGACCTGATGATTTACTCTGGAGACTTTCACTGACCACATGTGATAGCATCTATCATCTTGAATCAGAATCAACTTCACAACAATGAACAACTAACAATAACAACCATACTGCTAAGGGAAAAAAAATAAAGCATTCTGTCTTCAAAGTACCACCAGTTGTCACTTTGCTTTCAAAACTAAAGCCTTTGCAAAACAGATCAAAGGACTTTCTTCCAAGGTACTTTGGATAAACGCCATCATTTTATCATCCAGACCCCTATCATTAAAATAGACGTACCTTATTTTTAGAAGAGAGCAAAAATACGTGTGACCTTATCATCTGCAGAAATAAGCTTTCTTTCTTACAGCAAAGAAGAACATGTATCCAGAATCAAACTTCCGTATCCAAGAGACTGTGATTTCAGTCTAGGAAGTATACCCGAAGATGAGTACAAAAGTTAAACCTTTCCCCTTCCTTTTTCACTTCTTAAAGTCTCACAACAGAATCTGAATCTTAGGGCAGCACAAACAGATTTTAAGAAGTCTTCAATAGATGGATTGCTAATGTTAGAAATATTCAGCCTATCCTTGAGGAATGAGGAGCAATAAAAGTTCATGATATACTTTAAATGTCAAAGTTTTGTTCTGAGGCTGAGCCCCGGTGGCTTAGTGGTTGTGCGCGGGACTGCAGCCCACTGGGATGGAGGTTCAATTCCCACTCACAGGAGGAAAGGCTGGGCCTCCTACTCCCACCACCAGGGCAGTGATGCCTAAAAAAAAAAAAAAAAAAAAGTTTTGTTCTATTGTCAGAGTATCAGTTGAGTTTGGATTCACAAGTGTTCAGAAAGTCGCTTTACATTAGGTATGAATGACTGAGAAAGCAAAAGTCCAAAAGCGTTGCTAGTGAGTTGATGAGAAACCCTAAATGACAATGTAGGACTGATGCCTAGGGTTTCGAAGACCATAAAACGTTACAAAAGTTGGCTACTTTTTCATATTTTTATATACATCTGAAAAAAGATGTTTATGGTAAACCAATAAACTAAGGATAACAAAAATCAGACCTTCACTTTATGTACATTAGCTTAATTTCTTTTCCTTTTTTTGCTTTTTTCTATTTGAAAGTTTCCTAAAGAAAAGTGATGAAATTGTTCTAAGGAATACTAAGGTAAAGAAACAAAGAGAAAGCAAGAAGAAATCATACACTATAATTTGCTAACATTTTTTTTTATTGCCAACCTGTGTAAATTATATACAGTTGGGAAAAGATCTGCAAGCAGAGGGAAATGTAATCACTTCATTTATTTTTTTTCTTGGTTAATGTTTCTAACACTAACTCTATTGTATGACTAAGATACACAGAAATACATTTGATTCATAGGTAGCATTTGAAACACACTTGTATACCCTGGGAACTACAATGAACTATGGTCTGTGTGGTTGGAGCCCTCTACTGGCCAGGTGGACTTCATACATGTTATTTCCTGAACTCTTACTGGAAGATGAAATAATTTAATCTTCTTCCATTCTCATGGAACAACAGTGGAGACAACGCAGCTTCTACAGTGCACTCTATAAGAAGCTCAGATATAAAGCAAGGGTTCCGTAGTTTATCCACAGCCAACTGACAGTCAACATTTTCACTATTCCATATTTTCCTTGATATGACTCTTCTAGCCATAGTCCTTCCAATTCTCACAGAATAACTTTTTTTCCTAGGGATTATGAGTAAGAGAAGATGAAGAAAGTATTATGTGATTCGGTTGTGACTCATTGTTAACAGAATTAATTGATTGTACAAACTTGGATCTATAATGAGGAATAGTTTGATTTTGCCACCTTTTCTCAGTGGTGCTATCAAGTAACTGTAGGATTGCTAACCACGATGTTAATGGTTCAATCCCACCCAAAGCTCTGTGGAATAAGGATGAGGCTAACTGTTCCCTTAAACATTGACAGTCACAGCACTCCTCTATCAGATTACGATGCATTGGGATCAACTCAGGTGATTGGTATAAAATGAACCATTTCAAAACATGAAAGGGAACACTCATTACAACAAAGAAAATGAACCATTTCAAAACATGAAAGGGAACACTCATTACAACAAAGAGTTTGGAGTTGAGCATATTCTTTGGGTGCTGAAACACTTGTGTATTGAACCTCCTTTATCCAGGAACAGGTAGATGTAAAACTTGAAAATCTACCAAAGAATGGTAGAGGAGGGGCAGCAGCAGAACCAAGATCCAGAAAAACAGGTGGAGAATGAGTTTCCTGGCCTACAGAGCAAAGGAAGCTGAGAACCTTGTAGAATGAGGAGTCTTCGATGTGTTCAATTTTATGATCCCTGGAGCTAAAGTGGAATGATTTCAGGCTGAAGCTTATGAAAGAGTGGTGTACCCTTTCAGCATCATTGGCAGTGCTAAAAAGCTTTGTAATATTGTTTGAACAGGGCACAAGCCAAGCAAAGTTTTGAAGGCTATACAGGCCTCTCTATAGGCATAGCAGAGAAGGGGTTGTACTGATCAAAGAATTGTATCCTAGACATTTATAACGCTGAATTTTAACTAGTAACTTCCCTAATAAACTCCGCAAATCATAAGCTATGGAAGTGTAGGTACAGAGCGTGTCAGGCTAGAATCACTGAGTGCAGGGCCCTATGCTGAAAGGAATGAGAAAGGTTGTTATATTTGGACAGAACAGTATAAAGGGGAGAGCGGGAAGAGAAACTATGGAGGTGAGCTAAGGGCAGATTATGCAGGGTTTGTAGATCATAATAAGCATTTGGTCATTTATTGAAAACCATTAAAAGTTTTAAGGACAGAAATGATACGATCAGAGGTGCATGATAAATCTATGCATTCTCAGAGAGTGCCATGGGAGGGTTGATTGCCATTAGAAATGGCCATGGAGAAAGAGGATGGAGGCATGTCTAATTCCTGCCTCACAGAAATTGACTTTGGGCTAAGTTTGAGTTGGATTCTCTTTACTTCTTGTGAAGTAAGAGATGAAAAGACTGTTCCACATGCTTTATGCATCCTTCATCTAAAATGTTGCACACAGTCATTGACTCTTTGGCAGAACTTTGGGTAGTACTGCCAAGGATTTGCCATTTAGAATGCTGTGCTGACGCATAGTTCCTTTTTTAGTGGGGGTGGGGGGCATCACTGCCCTCTGGTGGGAGTGGGAGGCCCAGCCTTGCTCCTGGAGAGCTGGATTTGAACCACCAAACCAGTGGGCCTTAGTCCCGCACACAGCCACTACACCACCAGGGCTCAGCCGCATAATTCTCACAACTAAGACAAAGTCCCTGCATTCTAGCCTGATTCTAGTTGTTGTTTTTGTTTCCCAATAGAAATGAGAGATATTTTAAAAGATATATTTTAAAAAATTATCTCTCAAAATATTTTGCAGATACAACCAGAGCTGCCTTAGTGATTTTTTTTTCTACTCTGCTTGATCTGGGAGAGCCTTAGAACTTTATCCTAGGCGTGCTTCTTTTTGGAATTTGTAAAATAATAAGGAAGCTCAATTATGTCAGTGGGCTTAAGTATCAAATGTGAAAATTATATACTCAGATCTGCACGAAATCAATTTTCTCCAGACCCACTTAGCCTTTCTGTTTAGATGCTGCCTCAATGGACCACGCTCAAGTAAACTTGATGCAAACCTGCTTTCACTTTAGTGTTTTCTCATAGAATAAACAGCGCATGCTAGAAATAGGATCATCCTTTTGAACTTCTCTCTCTTTCTTAGAACACATCAATCACCCAGTCACTAGGTCCTGCTTCTTAATTCTCTTTCTAATGCACTCTCAGGGCACAATTTTTGTCATCAGCACTAATTAGTCCAATAATACAAACCATGGCAAGACACAGTGGAACAAATATTCCTGCATCCAGTCACTCTAACCCATTCTCTTATCATGCAGATCTGATCCTATGGTTGCTGTCTTTAAATGGTTTATGATAAATTACCAAAATGCTCACTACACCCTACAAACCCTGCATAATCTGGCCTTCGCTGATCTCTACATTTCCTCTCCCGATTCTCCCCTTTATGCTCCTCTGTCCAAATATGACAACCTTTCTCATTCCTGTTAGTGCCGGGCCCTGCGCTCAAGTGTTTCCAGCCTGAAATGCTCTATAGCGTATTATGAGTACTAATCTAGAATTTTAAAACTGCAAGTCTCTTCTTTGTTCAAAAAGTGTACATAGGAAAAAAATTAGATATGGGTGTGTCCTTCACCTGAGACATAAGAAAGTAAGCCAAAACTCCTCCACAGAGAGGCAGCTGTCTCCTCACCCACATGGCTGTGTTTACACAGATGGCACACTCTGAGAAGTCTTTCTTTCAGTTGATATGGAAACTAAAAATTAAACAAAGACCTATGATTAGCTTGTTGATCAAGATAAACTCAGGTACACTAAAAATGAAATCTTCCTCAATCTCATTCTAGCTCTCATGTGGCAGGTTTTAGTTTTCTATAATTTTCTCTCAAACAAAATTAAGAAATACTAACTCTCACGTGGTCAAATTGTTTTTACCAATACCATTTTTTCTAACCACCTAAAATGATACTCTAACCTCTAGGCCTCAAAAAAATTTTGGATGCGTTGGACCACAGATCATTGAGGAGAACAAATGAGAAACACACTTCCTGTCATTCACTTTTATTTTAAATAATATTTTTACCTTCTTGATTGTTGTATTTTTCTTTGTTCTTCTGATTATACAAATTGATTTGAACTGCTTTTTTTAAGTAGAGAGAAAACTGTTCAATACACTTATTTCCCAGCAAAGCCTGATATTTAGAATTGTGCAAGGCTTTGGCCTATTTCTAATCTATACACCAAGAGAAACCTCATACTTGCCCTGCTTTTCATCTTGGCATCCTTTGCCTAAGCATCTCTCTTATAGGAGACTATCCCAATACCACTACATCAGGGGCAGGGTTATTGCCACAACATGTGCTCTACCTCCTCAACAATCATATTCCTAATGTCTGTTTTTCAGATTATGAGCTTCACAACATGCTCACCTTGTTCAACCATGCTCCTCAGCAGTTAACACAATACTCCGGTCACAATAAATAGTCAGAAAATACATATCTTTTAAGTAAATTGATGCAGTGTTTAGGTCTTCCTCACACTACTTTATCAGTGGTTTCCTGCTAAGACTATGCAATATGTGAATAAACATAGCATAGGCCTTTTGAGCTTTCTCACAAATTTCAAGGGCAGGGAGTACAGCTGGAGTTGAGAAAGCATTTGATAAGCACTAAAAGAGACATCAGTACTGATGACAGCACCTCTCTCAACCGCAATCTCTCTGAGTCCCTGATTATGCTCTGTCCCTGCTTCTATTTCATCCATGAGTATATTTCTCTATCAACATATTTTCTTTCCTCTCTAAGAATAAAATGTAAGTAGTTATCTTACAGCTCTCAATTCAAAGGACTAACTCCGAACAGCAGACTCACAAAGTGACTTCCATTGAGTTGATACCAACTCATACTGACCCTCTAGGAACTATTTTGGTGGGTTTCTCTGACTATAAATCTTCGTGGGAGGAGAAAGTCTCAATTTTCTTTCTCATACTGGCAAGAGGTTTTGAACTGAAGTCCAACTTGCAATCCACCTATCCACCAGAGCTGTTCATTTCAAAGAATAGGAGAGACTAAGTATCTTCACGCAGTTCCAAATTCCAGGTAAAGTGAGGATGTAGCTTGGTTCAGGATCTAATGAAACTCTGTTCTAAACAGTGGATGCAACATAGTCAACATCACCTGCTAGATGTGGCCAGGGAAACAGCGTTCTGGTATAAACCTGACTTCAGGGATCTGACTCGATCTGCAAGGTGTGGGTCAAGGCTTCAGTGGGAGATAGTGCAAACATGCCAATGACCCAATATGGATCCTGAATGGATCCCAATATGGATCATCTGATGGCTGGTTCTTTGGATTGATGCCACTCCACAGCTCTGTGAACCATGTTCTTAAGATATTGATAATCTCTCTCTCTCTCTCTTTCTCTCTATCTCTATCATCTTTCCAAACACCCCTACACTCCATCCCACAAATATGTAAACTTTACAATTTTACTTCTTTAGAGAATTCACCTTAAGACTGGTATATGCTCAGAAATTATGAACAGATGTTGTTTGAGTTCTCATTCTCCCCACCCATGAGCTGACCTTCCTCTTTCTTGTCGAACTGCAACTGAGAGGGTAGGATGCACCTGGATCCTCTACACATGTGCTTTCCACTCCAGGCACCAATTCTCCTTGTGAAATGTACCAGGAAAAGTAATTTCTTTGTAGTTCTTCAACATTGCCTTCACAGTTCCACTCAGCCCTTCAAAGAAATCATAAATTTGTTTGCTGATCTCAGTAGGTTAGCAGACCATACACATGCTTGATGGATGCAAATTTAAGGTAAAGATTCTTCTCAAATAAAAATATATCATAATGTATTGAGCTTTGGTGTTTTTTGTTCTTTGTTTCTTCATTCTGGCTCTAGATGCATTTGAGAGTTCTAGAAGTGTCGGAGGACTTACTGCAAAGTTGGTCATCCAAACCCACCAGAAGCTCCTCAGGAAAAAATGGGGTTTCCTGCTCCTATAAAGACTTAACGTAGAAGGCCACAATGATTAGATGGCAAATGATTTGGTTTGGGGTATACATACATAGAAGATATATAGAAGTAGGATTTTTAAATTACTATCATCAGACATTTTAGTGTTTAAATAAATATAATGTCTCTGATGTCTTTTTTTTTCTGAATTCAAAAACAGACTACATAATAAGCAAGGAGACAGAGTCTGGTCTCCTCTAACTTCACTGGAGAGTGGGGAAGGAAGACTAGGAGAATTGACACTGACCATCTCCCATATCACCAAGGGACTTTCTGTTTCTCTGGTGGGATTGATAATTCATTGAAACAGTCACATAAAACCTGTAGATAATACTCACAGATACGGGCCTTAAAAGAGAATTAACTGGTTATAATTCAGAATCAATGTGTTTGTCTGGGTGGACTAGAGAAACAAAACCAGGGACACTCATGTGTTTATAAAAAAGAGGTTTATATACTAGAGCAGCCCAGATCCATAAATCCTATATTAACCCATATGTCCGATATCAGTCTGAAAAATCCTCTTCAAACTCATGAAACACATGTAATGACCCAGAATGCAGGAAGATCAAGGTCAATGGATGGGAATTCCTATGGATTCAGTAGCCTCGTAAGAATCTCATCTCTGGCAGGGGTCTCCAGTTGGCTCCTCAAGTTCGGGGCCCTAGTATAGTTCCATGTGTCTTCTTAGCTGCAATGTCTCCCAGGGAGTGAACCTGCATCCTGCCTCCAGCAAACTATCTCCTAGTGGTTCCAAATGAGGTCATCAAGCTGCAGATTGGCAGACTAAACTCCACCCCTTCGCTCATAAGTCTCAAATTGACAACAGATTATGTAACTATCAGAAATACTCAAGATATAATTCTTCATTCGGAAAGTTTCTTCTTCATCATGCCTGTAGAGATATTTCTCTCTGTTCCTGTGCTTCTAGGCTGGCAATGCCCTGTGTAGGTAAGTATTACAAAGTTCTTTTAGTTCTGCCCATCATGGGCTCAAAGAAAATCCTTTCCACCAGTAGACTGTGGTCCAAAGACCAGGACCTGATGACTTCACTGGGAAATTCTACCAAGTATGCTGAGAAAACTAATACCAACTCTACAAACATTATTCCAGAAGAAAGAAAATGACAGATAACTCCTGAATTCATTTTATGAAGCAATCTATCTAAATCTACATTTAATGATCCAGTGACATCCACACTAGGTACAAAAGGATGGTGCAACATTAGAAAAAATAATCAACTAAATGCGCTACATAAGCAAAACAAAAAAATAAGAAACATATGATCATATCAAACAGTGCAGAGAAAGCATTTGATAATAACCAATGTTCTTTCCTGATAAAAGCATTGAATAAAATATAAATAGAAGGGAACATTATTTTTTAAATAATTTTATTGGGAGCTGATACAACTCTTATCACAATCCATACATACATCCATTGTATGTCAAACACAGTTGCACATTTGGTGTCTTCATCATTCTCAAAATATTTGCTTTCTACTTGAGCCCTTGGTATCAGCTCATTTTCCCTCCCTCCCTGCCTCCTTCACCCTCATGAACTATTGCTAATCTATAACTTATAATTATTCATCATATCTTATACTGTCCAGTGTCTCCCTTAACCCACTTTTCTATTTTCCATCCCCCAGGGAGAAGGCTATATGTAGATTTTTGTAATCAGTTTTCCCTCTCTACACCACCTTTCCACCATCCTCACGGTATCACCACTCTCACCACTGGTCCTGAAGGGATCATCTGTCCTGAATTTCTGGTTCCCATCTGTACCAGTATACATCCTCTGGTCTAGCCGGTTTTGTAAAGGAGAATTGGGATCATAAAAGTAGGGGGTTGAGGAGGGGAGAGGAAGCATTTAAGACCTAGAGGAAAGTTATATGTTTCATCGTTGCTATACTGGACCCTGACTAGCTAGTCTCCTCCCCATGACCCTTCTGTAAGGGTATGTCCAGTGATCTACAAATGGGATTTGTTCTCCAATTTGCACTCCCCCTCATTTACAATGATATGATTTTTTGTTCTTTGATGCTTGATACCTGATCCCATCAACATCCTGTGGTCACATAGGCTGGTATGCTTCTTCCATGTGGGCTTTGTTGCTTCTGAGCTAGTTTCTCTCAGAAGGTGTTTGTTTACTTTCAAGCCTCTAAGACGCCAGATGCTATATCTTTCATTAGCTGAGCACCATCAGCTTTCTTCACCACATTTGCTTATGTGCTTATTTGTCTTCAATAATTCTGTGGGAAAGATGAAAGTCATGGAATGCCAATTTAATAGAACATAATGTTCTTGTATTGAGGGAGTACTTGAGGAGAGGCCCAATGTCCATCTGCTACCTTAATACTAAAACTATAAATAAATGCACATAAATCTATTTCTCTAACATCATATATAAATATATTTACATGTACATGGCAGTATTTAGACTTCCATAAATTTCCTTGGCCTCCTAGTTCTTTCCTCTGTTTCCTTTTACTTTCCTCATCCCACAATCATGCTCAGCCTCCATTTGAGTTTCAGTAATTTCTCTTGGTTATATTGCGCTTGTTCTATCCCTACCAAGCATCTAACACACTCCTTGTCACTGATTTTGGATTATTTTTTGTTCTCCTATGCCTGGGTTTGCCAACACCACCTGAAGGGAGCTTTCTCAACACAATAAAAACCATGTATGAATAACCAATGACCAACAGTATCTTGTTCATAGGGAAAAAAATTGAAATTATTCTCCTTGAAAATAGGCCAGATAAAGATGCTCCTTGTCAGACTTTTCTTCAAAATTAGGCTAGACATGTTAGCCAGAACCATTATCATAGAATACAATTGAGCAAAGACGTGAAACTCTCACTATATTTATAGAGCATATGACTTTGTAGAAAATTTCAAAGATTCAGTAAAAATGTTGGGAACAATTGGAATGTTAGGCAATGTGACAGAACATGAGATTAATACACACACAAAAAAAAGTCAGATCACAGTAGAGAGCTCTGACAAAGAAATCAAGGAAAGTACCATTTACAACAGCCAGTATTTCACAAAAGATTAAATATTTAGATATTAGCCTAACCAGAGTAACAAAAGATTTGTACAATGAAAACTAAAAAGAACTAAAACCAGAAACCAAAAGAGATCTACATAAATGAAAGAATATTATGAAACCTCAGGAAGGAAGACCAAATCTTGTAAAATGTCAATATTAACCAAGGTAATCTATAAATGTAATTCCAATCCAAATCCTAACTACATTTGCTAAAGAAGTGGAAAACAATATTCTAGTAAGCATTCAGTGAAGAGGTAACATAAATTCTACACAGAATATTCCAGAATATAAAATATAACTTAAGAGGAAGAACAAAACAGGAGGCCTCTAACTTCCAGACCTCAACACCTATTATATAATCCCAGTACTCAAAATGCCTTGTGCTGGTGCTGTGATAGGTAGATAGACTAATAGGACAGAAGAGAAACTGCAGAAATAAATTCCCACCACCCCAAAAAACTGATCTTTAACAAAGAGGGGAGGAGAAAATGATCTTTAAATGGAAAAGCGATACTCTTTTTAATAAACAGTGCTAACAAAATTGAATAAATATTCATCTGCAGAAAAATGGAACAGGACATGTACCTCACCCCATGTAATACAAACTCAAGATGAATCACGGACCTAAATATAAACCTCAGAACTATAAAGATCATCAAAAAGAAAATAGAAAGAAATTGCTGAGATCTACTGCAAGGCACGCACAACCAAGTGTAACTAAGGAAACACACACAGAAGACAAAAGAGATGACTTAGACCTACTGGACAGCTTAGACCAATAAACAACAGGACACATATATATCAAGACTCTTCTTCAAAGGGTAAAATGAAAGCCACAAACGGGGAAAAAAAATCTTTAGCAATGGACACAATGGACAAGGGACTAACCCCAATAATGGATGGAAAACTGATCTATGTCCATATATTTATAGATTTAGTAATTAGGTAGCAAATGGACATTGAGCCTCCACTCAAGTACTCCCTCAATACAAGAACACATTGTTCTATTAAATTGGGAGGAGGGAAGGCGGGTAATGTAGAAAAGGGGGACAGATTACAAGGATCTACATATAAACCCATCCCTGGGACGGACAAGAGAAGAGTGGGTGAAGAGAGACATTTAACAGTGTAATATTGGCAAAACAAGAATAATTTATAAATTTCTAGGTCTCATGAGGGAGGCAGAAGCAGGGAGGGAGGAGAAAAGATGAGGAGCTGATACCAAGGGCTGAAGGAAAACAAATGATTTGAGAATGATAAGGACACCAAATGTAGAAATGTACTTGACACGGTGGATGTATGTATGGATTGTGATAAAAGTTGTACGAATTCCCAATAAAATTATTTAGCAAAGTAAATAAAAGATCGAGAATTAAAGAGAAGAGAAATTCCTGAATTTAAAAAAAAGACTAATATAATTAAAAGTGGTCACAGTACATGGACAGGCAATGAAAGATGAAATCTAATTGACTATCAAACATGAAAATCATTAGCCACCTGTAACAAGAAAATGAAAACAAGAATAAAATATTGATATTAATTGAATCATCCCTTTTTGAAGCCCCTTCAGTAAAAATATGACATTCATGCTTTTCTGCCTAATTTTTTGATGTCTGATGGGAGTCAATCATATAATAAAATATGAAACTGTGCATTCTGTTACAGACATTTACTATTGATCAATAGAATGTAGTATAAACACATATGTTTTCCTCTGAGGTATTATATCCTTCAATGGGGTACATTTTGATTGCACTTTAACTAGTAACTAATCAGTTGGGATTCATCTGTCATTTTATTTTTACCTTAAGACTGTCAAGAGGTCCAAGAGCTTACACAAATAAGAAATGAGCTACCAATCTTTCACCAGATATTCAAGAGTGTGTTAAAATTAATAGTCACTAGGTGGTACAAACAATTAATTCACTATGTCCAAGCAGTTGGAGGTTTCCATCCACACAGAGGCACTGGAAAGAAAGCTCTCCCGATCTACTACTAAAATACCAGCCACTGACAATCTTGGGAAGCACAGGGTTCTCTGACAGGTATATATGGACTCTCCGTGAACCCGAACCCACTGCTCAGCATGTTTTGTTGGTTTTTTTATTGAGCAGCTGATAGTCCTCACTCTCTTGGTTAAGATGACAGCCCTCAATTATACTTTCAACACCACCTTCCATGAGGGTATGAACAGTGGACACTTCTTTATAGCCATCAAGCCCACATCCTCTTCTCGGAACGTCTTCTTTCTCACCAATCCTCAGATCACTGGTTAAAACAGGAACCTGGCCATCAAGACAGGGTGATCCCTTACATCAACCAGAGTTTGTTGGTCCAGGTGTCTAACTTAAGCTAGAAGAGGGACAGTGTTTTCCCAGAGAATGTGAAGTTTGAAATCCAGGGACACAGAGCTGACAAGTGTTTGAAGTGAGTTGCCTCGCAGTAATGGTAAAGTTTTAAAGAAACCTTGTGATTGGACTTCCTTTACAACTCAGATATTATGACAGACCTCTGTCTTGCCAGTACATTTTCCTTTTTTTCCCCTCTTTGGATTAAGTTGACCCAATTTGTTTTCTACCGATGCAGCCAAAACTCTTTAATAAATATGAAGTTAGAAATTTCTGGAAACAAACACCACAGTCTGGTTTAAAACATTTAACTTACACAGACTTAGATTAAAATGTGGCTCTTTGTAGGTGAATCAGAAGTGGAGGCAACAATTTGAAAAGTAGATGCTATTTATTGTGTAGAGTGTTGAATGGGAAGGCGAGTACTTTCAAACCCAGCTTTTAGGAGTCTAAAACATAGCTCTGTGCCTACATTTCCTCACTGGATTTATACTCCATTTCCAGCGGAATGAAAAGAGCATGAAATGCAAAAGTAGAATAGCAAAGTTCTAAGTTCCTTTTAATAGAGGACTAAGTAAATTGTAGTTCATCCACTAATAGTGATAGAGCCCTATATAAATCAAGATGGAAAATATTGCATTGACTACATCAAGTTCACTGTATATAGAGCACTGCCACGAGTGTGCAGGCATGCTTGGAGATCTGAGCAGAAAGGTTGGGGATTTAATTCCAGAAGAAAGGCCTGGAAATCTACTTTTGAAAAATAAGTCTTTAAAAATCCTACAGAATGCAGTTTTATGCCGATACAAGTAGGGTCTCCCCAAGTCAGAATCAATTCAATAGCCACTGGGCTTCCTTAGGGACACTTACAAATGGAAAAGCAAATGTCCCTAGAGCAAATGCCAAAATAGAAATAATGATGACCTGTTAGGAAAACAAATGGATAGGAGTAAGAAGGAAAGCCTGACATAATGTCCATATTTCACCTTCTGGGTTACGAGGTCATTTTTCTACACCATAAACAAACAGTACTGTTATAATTTAGAAAACGCAAATAGAATCACTGTGCTTCATTTCTGCCTTTCTACTTACCAGCTGTCAGCCTCAGGGTGAGTTGCTTAACCTTTGACAATTTAAGTTTATAATTTTATAAAATAGTGATCATAACAACGACTGCTCTATTTATTATACAAGGTCACTATTCAGAACTATAAAACTGATGGACCACAATCCCTAGAAGCTCTATTTTGGCTTTGCTGGGACGTGACCTTGATAGGCACAATTCTACAAACAGAAATGTACATTATTCCCAGAAGACATGAGTGCCAAATAGACCTCTAAACTAAGTGGTCCTAGCCATAGGCAATAGGTGGAAAGCCTCTAGAGGACAAATGTTGCCATTCATCTTTGTGTTCCTAGTCCCAGGACACATTGGCTCTTAAGTATTGAGAAGTCTAGAATAAAGATACAAATGAAGTGAAATCTTAATGCATGAAAACACAAATCATGATCCTCATTTTGCATTTACTGGGAAATTCAGTATATATAATTTCCCACAGTTGTTAAACTTAACTTGAGAAATTAAAGCCACATTTCTGAAATGTGTTACTTACCAAGAATGGGTAGCAACGAAGACAATAACTGTTTCAAACCCACCAGCTGCTCCATGGGAGAAAAAAAAACAAACAACTAGTGATCGGTTTCTGAAAAAGATTACAGTCTAGTAAATTCTATTGTCTTCCTGTCATTGTTCTGAAATCAGCTGGAATTGACTTTATGGCATGCAATACCAGCAATGACATCCTACTGTCAAAAATCAGGCTTGCACATATTGAAAAACATCGATGTGGAAATTAGAAAGTCTTAGTAAGTCTTAGAATGTATCATTTGGTTTTTGTTAATTTACTTATTTCCCTTGTGACACAATGACCTTGTCAGTAAATTCTAAGTGTTGGATAAGACAATGCGCAAGACTTGTTTTTGCTCTGTCCTAGAAGGCTTTTAAGACTCCAGGTTTTAGTGTTTTCCCCATTCAGTTTGTAGCGGAAGCAGAACAATACATTTCACAGATAAAAAAATGGGTTACTGAAGAGTTAAATACCTGACAAAAGTCACGTAGCCGGAGTTCATAGCTCAGTGCTTCTTATCCAATGGCCCTTTTCTTCAGGCTAGTTGACGAAGAAAAATTCAGAGACCCCCCACCCCCTCAAAGGGGACAGGTGTTGCCAGCCAGGAAAGAGGTTTTGTTGTTTTCTCCTCAAAATACATCTGCATATAAATATCAAAATTTTCATTTGCCAACAAAATAATTTTACCTCATTTATTAGTCACCTAAGCTTTAGTTCTCATATCTATCAAGTAAAATAAAGACTCTCAGCCTCTTAAATTTATTGTGGTTTCAAGAAGACAGCATAAAACACTTGGTCTGGATGGATGAGTGACCTCTAATTCTTCCTTCTCCATTGGTTGAGATATTTGAACCACCCAGGCACTCAATATTCTGTGTCAATTACATGGAGACTACAAAAATTCATAGAAAATGCAATTTTGAGATAAACTATGTTAACTTTATTTTTTAATAAATGCGCTATCAATGTCGACATTCTTTTAAGTGATGATATCTGCCATTTACTACATTTCTAAAGAACTGAGGATGCTGGGAACTTGACAATCTCAATGCAGTGTTTTGAGCTTTGTCTTCAGGATCATACTGGTAAAAGCTACTGGTGTGTTTCACCTCCTTTTGCAAATGTTCCAAGAAATGCTGAAGAATCTTGATCTGATATGTTAAAAAATTCTATTGAAAGCCATGCTCTTGTCTGCAACTGATCTGGGCGCAACACTTTTGGCAAGCTTGCTCAAAGTTTAATTTTCCAGAGAGGATTGTGTAAATTGAATCAACTAAGAGGTCTTTCCCTTTGGTTATTGTTTCTGCTGTTAGTCATCGATTATCTTCAATTGGGGCATGAAGACGATATTTTTTCCTTGCAAATTTATGTGGATGGTCTACCACTGCCAGTTTCATCTTCAACATACCTTGTCACTTCTGAAAGAAAGGTATCTTCAAGGTCTTAGCTCCATAAACTTTGTAAAGCATCAATAATTTCACCACTCTGCCGCCTCACCGTCCTCATACATTTTGTCTTTGTTCTTGCTTCAATTTTAGCTGAATTCATGTTGCTCTAATAGAGGGTTTTAAAAAATTGATCCCTTAGACCTCAAATTAGTGCCAGTTCTGACATTCTATGACATTCATTCTAAGTTAGTATGAGTTTATCCTAAGCACAAAAAAACCATGCATAATTTTTGTAATTTGCATTTTTCTAAACTTTTCGAAGAGGAACCAAGTCAAATAATATTGCTACAAAATCATAGAAACTGTTGTAAAGCAATAGTATTAAAATGCAAAACTTTGTATTCCTGTCTTTATCATCATATCTTCCATCCAGGTGTGTGCACCTCCTAAGGAAAGGCTTCCACCTCTTGATCACTTTCTCAACTCTTTCTAGCCACAGTGGAAAATGTTGCAACATTTCTTTAAAATTTGGGGAAGAGTAATGTCATATCATTACACAATCCCATACTTGGCAAATGTGCAGAGAAACAAAAGGCACGACATAAAAAGATGCATGTATTTCCATGTTCATTGCATGCAGTACTGATCACAATAGCAAAATAGATGGAAACAATCTTAATGTTCACAAATTTAAGTTTATATATTTACCTTTTCTATACTGCATATCTATTGGATTTGGCATTCATTTAAAAGGATGCATTATGGAGTGCCTCTGAATAATGTTCTTAATTAAAAAAATGAATTGGCTCCTGCAGACTCCATAGTTGCAGGTTCCAGTGCCTTCTTTCCTATTTGCTATTAATTCCCAATTCAACCTGCCTTCTTATTATAAGTTAGAGCTTCACACAATATTCATCCTTGAATTTATTAATAATAAAATAAATAATAACATGTATTCAATTATAAAATAGGGGTTTTTCAAGTCTATGCCAAGGGATGAATTTTCAATAAAGCATCATTTTTATATCTGATACTATAAAAAAACATTTCCCAGTTTTTGTAAATAATATCACTATTTTAAAATCCCCAAAGTGTAATTTTTGGCATCAACTTGAAATTGCAGTGAAATATTTTAGAAGTCAGATAAAAAGGTGCAAGCTAATTTAGTTTTCCAAAATTCTTTTAGAAGATAGACCAGCAAAATATGTAAAAGTTCACGGTTCTATCTTATATGTCTGATGACTCAGAAAAGCTGTATAGAAAAGCTTTTTTTGTCTAGAAAAGCTACATATCTCGTATTTAGTTCACTAAATGAAATGAAAGTGAACTAAGTGCGAGATATGTAGCTTTTCTAGACAAAAATAGTATTGCCATAGTGTTGCTATTAGAATGTGTGGTGAGTTAGTATCATCTTTTTATATTTAAGATAGCTTTTGACCAAGTGGTTTGCATTTTTAATCCTTTGGTGGCTAGTAGCCTCCATATACCTACTTACTTAAAAAATGCACAGGGTCTCAATTGTTCAACAACAGAAAATGTCTTTCCATGAACATATGTGTCTTAGCCTTCTGCATTAACAATGGGCTTTTGGCATGCTGCCTAGACCTTGGCCTCCTCTTGCACTTACAGCCCTGTCCTGATGAGAACTGTACCCCCATGGTCTTTTTTGAACAATCTATCATAGCATTATGAAAAGCAAAGCTGGCAAAAAAAAAAAAGCTTAGATAGAAAAAAATGGAAAGGAAAATAGAGGATTGGATTTGTTTCAACTTTTTTATTTAACTTGTATTCTGTGATTTCCAAGTTTCTGTTTGGAAAATATGAAATGCCAACATTTTAGGTAATGATGTCATTGCTATAAAAATCATCTTTAAAAAATTTCCCTTTGATTTTTCATTTAGTTAGTTCTGCTCTAAGCTGAATTGGGGCACTTGAATCAGAGCCCAGACTAAAAGAAAGCAAATTGTTCACCATCTTGAATCAAAATTGAACATTCCATTTTGTTTTGTTTTGCTAATACCATATCTTAAAGGAAAACTAGTTAGTTTAGACGTGATTCGTTTTGGAAAGGTGTCATCTCTCAACCGACACATTCAGATCAAGGAGAGTGCTACAACATTCTATGAGCATTAAAGTTAACCAGTCAATCAATCTTGAGCCAGTGGATTGAGTGCAAGTGAATTTCGATGACCGTAAACATGGGTCTGAAAACAGCTGGACTCTTTGACTTGCCAGAGCACTATCTGAGGGAAAACGCTGTCAGGAACTCAGTAGAGAAGGTTAACACTATAGAATTTGAGGTTTTAATTGTACAGCATGCACTATTTGGTAGTATTAAGATGGGTTGAAAGAGAGTGTTTCTTTTGGAACAACACTATCCTCCTTTTTATATGAACCTCAGCAGTTAATTAATAGTAATCTCACCCAATTGTGAGAAACGGAAAGAACTAAAAAGAAAGAGAGAAATACTAAAAAGAGTGTTTCCTGGAGTCTGTTTCTTTCCTGTGTAAGACTTTGGTGTTACAATAAATGGCTCCTCACACTATGATTATATTTGAAATCTGTAGAATAATTGGAACCCAAGAATCAAAAGAAACAATCCTCAATTAAAATGTGTAGCAACTCTGTAAGAAGGGGTAGAACTGCCCCCATAGGTTTCGAAGGCTATATATCTCAACAAAAGCAGGCAGCCATATTTTTCTCCCAAGGAGTTTCTGATGCATTCACTGCCAAGCTTTTGGATAGCAGCACTTTAACCACCAAACCCGTAATGTTTCTTGGAGTGCACAACCCACACCCAACCTCCCACACTGCTATCCAGCTGATTCCAAAGCAGAGCCACCCTGGAGGCCAGAGAGGAGCTGTTCCAGAGGGTGTCTGAGGTTGTTCATCTTACAGAAACAGAATGCTTCACCTTTCTCCCACAGAAACCTGGACCAGTTGGTTAGCGGCCAATGGTAACCCAACAGAGCCACCAGGGCTCCTTAAACCACACAAACCGAAGCTAAATTCACTGCCATTGAGTCAATTCAAACTCGCAGTGCTCCAGGAGGAAAGAACCAAATTGCATGTGTACATTTCAGAGACTATCAGTTGGGAAGGGAGCAGAAAGCCTCCTCCTCTATTTCACAGAAAGCAGATGGTCGGTTCAAACTGCGGCCCTGCCATCAGCAGCCCAGCATATCACCCACTACAACATCAGGGCTCCTGAAGGGAAGCAAAGGAAGATTGAATTCTGAGGCAAGCAACTGAGAGGCAGTTCTCGGCTGGAGGGTCGATTTTGTGCCTCGGAAGGAGGAACATTATGGCTTGGAGTTATAGGAACATTAGCAGTCAGAAAGTTCCAGAAAATAAGTTGTTCACTCAACTATGTTATGACTGAAAATGTAAATGCATTCACATGCTATAGAATATCTACACAGGGCTGAGCCCCCGTGGCGTAAGTGGTTGAGTGCGGGACTGCGGCCCACGGGCTTGGCGGTTCAAATCCAGCAACGGCTCTCAGGAGCAGCGCTGAGTAGCACCCATGACCACCAGAGGCAGTGATGCCCACCCCCCCAAAAACAAATCAAAGAAACAAACAAACAAGAATATCTATATAAGGCAACGCTTATACCATTTAGCTTTACATTAATGGGTGATGTCTCATACCTGACGATGCAAACTGAAATAGTCAATAGTCGCGGCTCAGTGATGCCTACTCTCAGTGGCACCCACGTCGTGTACCAAGGCTTCCATGCTTTAAAGATATATCAGGATGCATGTCTGATATTGGAAGAAACCATAATATGCAATGAAAAAGAAGGAACTGTTCTTGCCTCTGAGAGCTTATAATATGGTGCGAGCGACAGATAAGCAAACAGTCACAATATAGTGACTTAAAGGACAGGATCAGGGGGAAGATTTCTTCCTAACTTTGAGACAACCAGCAGAGGCTTCCCAAAGAGACGGTGATGTCCTACTGTGGTAGTTAAATAATCAGTTGTCACTTTAGAGGATTATGAGTAAAGGGGTGGAGTTTAGCCCGTCAACCAGGTCACAGCTTGATGCCCTCATCTGGAGGTGCGAAGGCAGTGGTTCTCTACCTACCTAATACCACGACCCTTTAAAAAAGTTACTCATGTTGTGGTGACCCCCTCCCCCCCACCGCCCCAACCATAAAATTATTTTTGGTGCTACTTCATAACTGTAATTTTGTTACTGTTGTGAATTGGGTGACCCTGCACATGGGTTGTTCAACCTCAATCACAACTCATAGGTTGAGAATTGCTGTGTTAAGGGGATAAATAGCTCACTGCTGGCAGGATGCAGACTCCGTCCCTGGAAGACATTCTTACTGACACGCCACGGCAGCCAGAGCCTCGGAGCTGGAGAAGCCACATGGAGACCTCTACCAGTGTTGAGATGCTTATACCAGCAATGGGTCCACAATCATTTTCATCCACTGGCCTGTGACCACCCTGCATTGCATGTGTTTTGTGAGACTGAAGAGAAATTTATAGATTGGTATTGGACATATGGGCTAATATCAGATTTATGGACTTGATCTGGACTGGGATGGGTTGTTTTCTAAATGTTCAATTGCTCTAGTATAGAAAACTCTGTCTTATACACATATGAATGCCTCTGAATTTGTTTCTCTAGTCATCCCAGAATAATAAACCTACTAACTTCCCTAAAAAAGATTGCATTAGAAAAACGTGAATAGAATGGGATAGAAATGTGGAAAAAACTAAAACTTTTTTTAAAAAACAGATTTACTGGGAGTGGGGGTTTGAAACTGAATGAGCCCCAAAGAATAGGGTCTTCATCATCCTTCAGATTTAGAACTGAATTCTCCCCTGTGTTGAGTTTTCTTTTTTATTTTTTGGAAGACCAAAAGTATCTTTACTCATGAACAAAGTACCAAAGGTTAGAAAAGAAGGTTAGAAAAGATAGAATCAGGAAAAGCAGGTAAGAAGTATGGTAAGTGATTGTGCCCAGAAGAGATTGCAATGGATGCGTTGAAACAAAATGTGGTCATCCACTCTGTAAACCTTCCCTTGGTTCACAACAACAAGTTTTAAAATATAACTCTGGAGAAAAAAGAAGAAGCTTTTATAGACAGACTGAATTCTGAAGGCTGAGTAGAAAATGGCCACTAAAAAGTTCAGAGGAGCCATCAGCCATTGGACACCATTTCCTTTTTTAGGTCTCAGGCTGCAGAGACTGACGTTCACATGATCTGTTAGTCCAATGAACTACTTGCTTCCATGTCTCTTCCGTTTTCATGACTTGAGTTTCCTCTGGCCAGGGGAGCGATCTAATAGTTACACATTAGGTAGCTGTTCCCTAGCTTTTAATCGACTGTCCTTACTACTCAGCAAGGGAGTAGTGGAACATAAGCTTTACAGGCTATGTTTAGCTATCAGACTTTGTTGTCCCTGGAGATTATGGCCGTGAGCCTTTGGTTATGTCTAAAAGTTTTCATAACTTTGCTCCTTGTATGCTTCACAGTCAGGGATAGATTTGTTGCATCTGCAAATAATCTCATTTTTCCTCCCACTTCTACTCAGCTCCTGAGTCTCTCCATGCATTTATTCATAGGTCATTGTTATTGCAGGATTGTGCATGTAACATTATTTACCTCTATTGTCTCTAAAATGGAGTAGGCAAAGTGGGAGAAAACTGTAGAAGCAAAATCATTTTTAAAAGAACAGACCCCAAGACTTATTGGTTAGTTAGAAACTGGCAGAACACTTAAGACTATAGATATGTTAGCTATCCTATGTTGCCAGATTCATCTACATTATCCACTTGAACCCCTCCAGCATAAGCTCTTCTTCCCCTCTTTCCTCTAGTTCTTTATTTTTTTAATTCCAACTCCCCATATTTCCCCTTCCCCCTTCTCCTCCCCCATGAACTTCCAATAACTTACAAATTGTTATTACCTCTTCATATCTTACACTGTCTAATGTGTCACTTCACTCACACCCTCCTGTTGTCCACACCCCAGAGAGGAGGTCACATGTAGATCCAAGAAATTTGTTCCCCCTTTCTACTCCACCATCCCTCCACCCTCCCAATGTCACCACTCCCCACTAGACTCAAGGGATTATCTGTCCTAAATTTCCACATTTTCGACTCCATTGTGCATCCCCTGGTCTAGCCAAATCTGCCTGGCAGAATTGGGATAATGATAGTCGGTGGGAGGGAGCATTTAAGAACATTTCATTGCTACTACACTGCACCTAGACTGGCTTATCTCCTCGCTACAACTCCTCTGTAATGAGGATGTCTCTTCATTTATTGATGGGCTTTGGGTCCCCAATCTGAATTCTCCCTCACTCATAATGATATATTTTTTAGGTCTTTGATGTTTGATACCAGATCCCTTTGACACCTTGTGGTCATACAGACTATTGTGTTTCTTCCATGTGGGATTTGTTGCTTCTGAGCTAGATGGCCCCTTGTTTACTTTGAAGCTTTTAAGACCCCAGACGTACATGTTTTGATAGCTGGGCACCATCAGCTTTCTTCACGACATTTGTTTACGCACACATTTGTTTTCTGTGAATGTTTCAGGGAGCTGCATTCATGGAATGCCAATTTAATAGAACAAAATGTTCCTGTACTGAGGAAGTAACTGACTGAGGTCCAATGCCCACCTGGTGTCTTAATGCTAAGCCTATAAGTTATGCATATTGATCTATTTCACCTTCATCATATGAATATATGTACCTATGTATATGCCTGTATTTAACCTCTATAAATGCCCCTTACTCCCCAGTTCTTTTCCTTATTTCCCTATATCTCCTCCCACCCCACTATCAAACTCAACCTCCTTTGGGTTTCAATATTGTCTCTCTATTACATTAGTCTTAATCAATCCCTATTGGGCCTTCCACACCTTCAGTTTTAAGAGAAAAAACAGACAGGTATACAAGGGTAAGAATAACATGAGTAACATGTGTGCACCTTAGCACAATCAGCCATTGGAGATCAAAAGGGCAGCACTTAACCAAGGACCAAATTCAGAAAGATTAGGAAGGAAGGAAGAATGGAAATGGGAAACATAGGAATGAAGTGGAACAAATGGTGTGAAGTTGTGATGATTGCAGTCAATAAGGTGAAGAAAATTTGTAGGAGTTGTTGAATGGAAAACTATCTGCTGTAAAAACCTCCACCCAATTCACAATAAAATAAAGTTTTTTAAAAAGTAAGCTAATGGGTACAGAGTTTCTGTTTGGAGTAATCAAAATGTTTTTGAAATAAATAGTGGTGGTGATTGCACAACATGAGTGTAATTAATGCCACTGAATTGTACACATGAATATGGTTTGGATGAAATTTTTTATGATTCATATTCTACTACAATATGTCTCTTTTTCCTTCTAAATATGAAGGAGCGGGAAAAGTAGACCTTGGAATTATAAGGAGCATTGGTGGCTCAGTGGTAAAATGTGTGTCTTCCTTGTTGCTGACCTGAGCTCAACTCCTGTTCAAGACACTTCGTGTGTCTATTAGCGGAGGCAGGCATGCTACTGTGACACTGAATAGGTTTCAATTGTGCTCCAGACTAAGACCTGACCTAGGAAAAAAAGCTTTGATACTACTTTCAAAGATCAATCTAAGAAAACCATATGTACCACAGCAGTGCAATCCAAAATCAATTGTGAAAATAACACAGGGCCAGACAGCATTTGGTTCATGCATACATGGGGTTGCCAAGAGTTAGAACCTATTCAAAGGCAGTTAAGAGCAACAAAGATCTTACAGCTAGGTTTACTAGGAGAGATCATTAGAGGTGACTGTCAAGCAAATAGGAATCTGTATTTAAGGTAAGTGGGCACCAGTGGAGGGTCTTGGATAGAATGGCAACATTCTTGGTACACATTTGATTTAAAGAAAAGTGTTTGAGGGGCAACTGCTTAAAAAAAAAAACACTTCTGGCTCTGAACTTCATGGCCCTTGCCAGACATATAAGAAGGGCCTGCCAGTTCTGGGCAGTATCTTAATACTCACGAATCTCACCCTTTTGGTAAAGCTAGCCCGTTGAAGGTCATTGCCCAGAGTATTTTGACTTTACTGTGTAATAAACCTGCTGTGCTACCTTCCCCTGAAAAACAAAAACCCTCTGGATCCAGTATATGGAGAAACATTGGTGGGAATAAGACTGAAGGTAGTAGACTTGATTTGTTTTTGTCCTACTGTCTGCTAAAAACCTCAATCTGGGATTTCTCACATGAAAGGAAGAGTATTCAATGATCCTATGTTGGAGAGATTTCTCTAGAGAAATAAAACCAGGACACTAGCAATTCTTTTTATATATTTATATAGAGAGAAGGGTATATAAGATAAGAAAGAAACAATTAAGTATCTATAAAGCAGTACAAATTGCTCGGTGCAACTCACTTGTGTGAGACAACTAGAAGCTGGCAGTCCTTCAAGTCTGGAGGGCTTCTGAGTAGTCCTCTGTAGAGCAATTCAGGCTATCTGGTCACAGGCAGAAAACAGCAGAGCAGGTCACCAACAGTCAGTCAGATGACAGAGTCCAACAGACCCCAGCTCAAGAGATGTATATCCCAGGAGCGTGGCGAAGCAGTGCTTAAAGGAACCTCTACTCACAGCTCCACAGTCCACGATCAGGTGTCCCACAGGTAGTGTTGCTTGGAGGTCAAGGCACAGGACGAACAAGGCAACTCTCTGGTCCAAAGATCCTAAAGCACGAGCCAGGGTGGGACTCGCTGAGCCATTCCTATCTCTGCCCTTCAATTCATCCCATGTGCTCATTGGCCATGCAGTCACAACAGACCCACCAATCTTCTGTGGCCATGTTGGCATAACACACCTGCCCATCACAGATCCATTTAAATTCAATCTTTCAACAAGCAGGAATTATGTCTGTCAGAATATATTAAGCAGCAGTTTGTTGGAGTATGCTTAGCAAGAATATTAACTTTATGACTAATTCCCCAACTTCCTTTTCTTTGGAAATTATAAGTAATCTAGGCCTTCAGATTATGTAAATAAGAGGACCATAGTGTTATTCTTCATCATCTTTACAAAGTTTAATGCTACAAGATGGATTCTTCAGATGGTCCATTATTTTAGGGTGATAGAGAATAGATTGATAACATGAGTGCTATAGCCTGGAGTTCTGAAATCAATAGAAATAAATATTGCACACTGGAAACACTGCAGTCAAAGCTGGGTGTTGGGAACTAAAGCCAAATTGAGAATCTGAAATGAGAAAGATAAAATGAGAGCAGCATTGTGTAAACAGCGTGGAGAGACGCACGACTGACCTTCTCTGGCTCCCCTAGTTCCATGAGACAAAAGCAAAACATGTTTCCACCCTCCATCTTTGTTTACTGATTTTGAGGCCAACCATTCCCCCCTCCCTCATGGAACTCTAATTTTATGCTAAGGTAGACTCCTCCATTGAAGGATATTATTAGGGATGTTGATAGGTCACCACAAGGAAGGATCAGAAAACATAAAGGACACAGACATTGGTCCAAAGCAACCCCTCTCCTCAGCCATTGGCCAGTGTCTCTCTAGTCCTCAACCTTTCAGCAAGGTGGCTTCTTGGCCTCCGCTTCATGGGCCAAGAAGCCAGCCCTCACCAAGTCACAACCTCAAAGTCTTGACACTGCTCCTCTAGCCTGTCTCAGAGCCCCTTCCCTCAGTGGCCAGTGCCACTTAACCACTTAACCTCTGCCACTTCAGAGGGAGAAATCTTGAATGTGCTCCACTTCCAATGATCCTGGGATTTCTCCCTGTATCGAAGAGGACTCTTAGATACAGAGGAATGGCTTTGCTGGAAAAGGTTTTTATATTGCTTTAGCCATGCCTCCAAGGAAAATATAACTCAGACCCTCAAGAAGAGTAGACACTAAAAGAATACATCCTACCTTAATCCCATAACAGAGACCTCCCTCTAAAAAGGGATTATAGTATAGAATCCAGAAGAGTATATCACATAAGGAGTTATGGGTGGAAGGATCATACTAATTGACTGCATCTAAAGAATAGAGGAAGAGGAGAAAGGAGAAGGTGACCACTTCAGGCAGATGGGTCATGGAAGGAATAATTTGAGGAAGAGGATAGCAGGTACGGATGCATGTGCAGAATTACTAGGTAGAAGTTTATGACAGAAAACTAGCAAGTTAGCAAATTGAGTTGTTGAGTACAAGGAAGAGATGTTTTTGTTATTTATCAAGTTGACTCATGGTGACCACAATTATAATAGAACAAACTCTTATCTGTTCATAAGTATTAGTGGATCATTCAAGTTCATTGTTGTCATCGCAGTGTGTTTGGAGGGAGGCTCTCTTTCTAGCACAGCATCTGACAATATCTGTGTGACTCAAAGGGTTCTGATTGTCTACACGGTGGGAGTAGATGGCCAGCCTTTCTCTCCCGAGTCTGATCGACTCCGGAAGCTTTACTGCCACCTGTCCACAGAAGCTCTCTCTGCTGGGCCTTGAAATACTGGTGGCATAGCATCCAGCTTCCTAGCAACATGAAAGTCATTATAATGTGTCAAACTGACAGATCAGTTTTGGAACTATTTGGGTCAATATAGCATCGAAGGACAGGTATGGTATTCACCAAATTTGTCTTTTCCGTTGGGTGTTCACATTTCATTTCTACTGGCTGAACCTTGTGCGGTGTACTTTCAGTCAGGTACTTTCTATGCACATATAAACAAGACTTCCCTCTTTGAGTTCAAACCAATTTATCTTTATCTGTTGTTAGGTAGGTGTTTTTCATCCACCATGTGTAAAACCCACGTTTTATCTGTCAGTCTGCTGTACTAGAGTGGCTTTCATGCTGCAATGATGCTAGAAACTAGGATGGTGTCTGAAATACTAGCAGAATCCCTCTTGGTGGACAGCATCAAGCAGATCTCCAGACTAAGACAGGCTAGAGTAAAAGAAAAAGGTGTTTCACTTTTGAAAAAGTAGCCTCTGAAAACCCCATGAATTCATCATTGTATGCTAGTGGAAAAATATAAGCACCTAAGATTAAAGGCATTTAAAATGCAACTAGACAAGGAATGCCCACTCAAAGCAGACATGACATGAGTGGGGCAACATTCTTGTTGCTTTCAATTGCTGGTATGGCAAGAGGCAAAATGAGAAAAATCAGCTATAAACATCTATAAATAGTCAGAAGGTGGAACCTATACCTGGGAATATGGGGATTAACAAAATGAGATGGATGCATAACAAGACACATCACAGGCCTTGCTGGTGAACTCAAATGGCCTGGTCTTGGCCCTTTCAAATCGGACAATCACTACTATGCTCAGAATGACAAATGGAAGTGGAATCCTGTCCATGCGTTGCTTTAAAAGAATATTTCAATTGCTATACTGAACGGCCATACTCTGAGTGACAGGATAAACCCAGAAGAACTGCAACCATTTTCAGATGTACATATGCACAGATAAATGAAAGATGAGGAAACAACATCTTTACAACTTCTGAAGTCTGAAATTCTGAAGCGTGCAATCTAGGTGCCGTCATCATTTCTGATGTGAAAACTGGAAACAAAGAAGGATCTGGGGTTAAAAAAATATGGTCTGGGTAATAAAAATAACCTTAGATATCACACAATAGAATTTTACAAGACCGAGGATGCATTAATGGCAAGCTATTCACTGGCAAAAATGGTGATAAATCACAGTAACATGTCCAGGAAGAATTCACAAAATCATTTTCACAAATCTGTAGAAAAAAAGGTGATGGGCAAGCTTAATTTCATCAGTTAAAATAAGCCAGAGACTGGGTGTGGAGCAGACCATTTGTGGCCGATAACAAGTTAAATTGAAAGCAAAGAAAATTAAAAGACATCCATGAGAGTCAAAATAAGACTTTGAGTAGCTCTCATCCGAATTTAGAGCACTTCTCAAGAATGCATTTGATCTATTGAACACTAATTACTGGAGATCATATAAGTTGTGGAAAACATGAAGAAAGCCATCAAAATGAATAAGCAAAGGTCATTACATTTAAAGGGAAAAACAAGAAAAGATAAGAATGTATTGAGATTATCAAACTGGCTTTAGAGCACAGAGAAGCTAAACTGACAAGAAGACAAGGAAGCAAAAAGCTTGAACAGAACATTTGAAAGGGAGTTTCCAAAAGACAAACTAAAATATTATAATAAAATATCCTGATGCTAAAAACCAAAAGATAAGAACACACTTAACACTTTTCAAGTTGAAAGATCTAAAAGAGAAAGACAACCCAGAAGTTGTTTTATTGAAAGATTCTAGAGGCGAATATTGAACAAAACAAAGAAGCATCAAAGGAAAATGAAAGGAATGCACACAATCACTGTAAGAGAATGAGTTGAACTATATTCAGTCATTTGGGAATGTAATGTAAAAGCAAGAATTGATGGTATCGAAGAAAGACGCCGAAGCTGCACTAAAGACTGTTGAAAACAGGGCTCCAGCACCTGACCGAGTGGATGAAGCATTGGAAGCCCTCATTCATCTAATCCAAGATATCTGGAAGACAACTATCTGACCAACCAAACAAATATGATCCAGCAAAATGTCAATATCATAAAATAATATTATTAATATTATACATAAGTAAAAAAATGTTGAAGGTCATGCAAATATTGTTGCAGCAGAACGTCGATGAGGAACTGCCAGAAATTTAAGCTGTATTAAAAAGCTGTATGAAAAAAGATGAGACAGTGCGCGGGACTGCAGCCCACTGGAATGGAGGTTCAATTCCGGCTCCCAGGAGCAAAGGCTGAGCCTCCTACTCCCACCACCTGAGGGCAGTGATGCCTAAAAAATAAAAAATAAATAAATAAATAAATTTAGAAAAAGAAAAAGAAAAAAGAAAAAAGATGAGACATAGGATGCCGCTGCTGACATTAGAAGAAAACAGAAAATATCAAATAGACATTTACCCATGCTTCACTGAATCTGCTATGCCAGTTGACAGTGTGGATCACAGCAAGTTCTGAATAACAGTGTGAAGGATTCGAAACCCAGCACACTGAATTGTGCTCATGTAGGCCAAGAGTCAGGAAAGGCGTGAGCCAGGGTTTTACCCTTCCACCATGCTTACTTGACATGCATTCTTAGTCGACATAAGTGGGACAAATTTTTAAAAGATCACAGCATCAGAATTTGTGGAAGACTCATACACAAATATCACTAATTTATTTGCTGAAAGTGTAGAGGATCTGAAGCACTTAAATTGAAGAGGATTTGAAGCACTTAATTTTGAAACACTTAAAGCCTTCAATATGAACTATAAGTCAACATGAAATAAAAATCTTCACAATTAAGCTCTGGCAGTCATCTGCTTGTGTTAATTTTATGATTGAAATGTAGGGGTGGAGTCTAGCCTGTTAATCTGGAGATAGCCATTGAGTAGCCAATGAGGCCTCTGTGTGGGCATGGTTTGCTCCTGAGACTTCTGGGAAATCACGTGATATTTCCCTCATGAAGATGAGAAGCTATCTTCTCTGGTTGTTGGGAATTAGTTAGTTAGAGAGACGATGAATCATGGACAAGATAAGATGCCAGCGTCTGAGAAGCTGGAGGAGCCGACGGAGAGACCACACGGCTTTGCCCTGGTGGAGCAAAACCTCTGAAGCTAGGGCGGCACATGAAGACCTCTGCCAGCGATGAGTTGCTTCTGTTGTTAATGGACCCTGAGTCCTGGAAGCAAGGAGCCATGTGGAGACCCCTTCCAGTGCCGGGATTCTGCACCTACTGACCTGTGACTTCGTGAGTCGGAAGGAGACTTTGTTGACTGACTTCGGGCATATGTGTTAATATCAGACTTATGACTTTGAACTGGACTGGGCTCAATGTCCTGTTCCTCTTAAATATAAACCTTTTCCCTATATCCATATGCGTGTCTATGAAATTTGTTCCTCTAGCTTTCCTGGACTAACACATAAGCCAATAAACAATATTATATCAAATGAAGAAAATACTGAAAATTTGAAAAAGTTCATTTTATCCAGAGTCAATACTCCAAAAACAGTGGTCAAGAAATAAACAAGCTACTTCATTGGACATATTTGTGGCAAAATATTTTTAGAATATTAAATAGCAAAGATATCAACTTTCAGTCCTATTGTGTACCTGACTCAAGATGTGGTGTTTTCGATCACCTGATATGCATTCAAAAACTGGACAACAAATTGTGTGTTAGTCTGGGTAGATTAGAGGAACAAATTTCATAGACATGCATATGGATATAAGGAAGTGGTTTATATGCAAAAGAAATGAAACAGTGAGAAAGCATCTCAACCCAGTCCAGTTCAAAGTCATAAGTCCAATATTAGCCCATATGCCCGATACCAGTCTATAATGTCTCCTTCCAACTCATGAAGTCACAGGTCAGTGGGTGCAGAGTCCCGACACTGGCAGGGGTCTCCCCATGGCTGCTTGCTTCCAGGGCTCAGGGTCCATCAACAGCATCCAGTGGTGGCAGAAGCAACTCATCGCTGGCAGGGGTCCCCATGTGGCCTCTCCAGATTGAGAGGTCTGGCTCCATCAGGGCAAAGCCATGCCCAGCTCCTTCAGCTTCTCGGATGCTGCCATCTTGTCTTATCCATGATTAATCATCTCTGAGTCTAACTCCCAACCACTGGGGACGATAACTTCTCTTCACGAGGGAAATATCGCGAGATTTCCCAGAAGTATCAGAAGAAAGCCATACCTACACAGAGGCCTCATGGGCTACTCAATGGCTATCTCCAGATTAACAGGCTAAACTCCACCCCTACATTTCAATCATAAAATTAACATAAGAACATGACTGCCACAAATAGAAACATTGACAAACTGATGCCTTTGAATTTTAGTGTTAATGAAGATTATCTAATATATCATGGTCTGCGCAAAGAATGAACAAACCTGTGTTGGAAGAAGTACCACCAGAATGCCAGGATAGTGAAACTTTTACTCTTGTACTTTGGAAATGTTATCTTGTGGGACTAGTCCTCGGAGGAAGATGTCAGGGTTGGTAGAGTAAATCAACTGGACTCATTTCCTTGGAGAAGTGTCTGACTCAGAAGGACTCAGCAGGACAAAGCAGAACTCCTCCTGTGGGTTTCTGAAACTAAACTCTTTATGAACTACAAAGCCTCATATCCCTCCCTCAGAGCTGCTGGCGATTTTGAACTGCTGACCTTGTAGTTCACTGGGCTGTGTGCAACCACTGCACCGTCAGGGGTCCTTGGTACAGTAAAAGCAAAAACAAAAGTCAAACTCCCTGCCATTCAGTTGAGGCTGACTCACAGTGACTCTGTTGAACAAGGTACAACTGCTCCCGTAAGTTTCACAGACTGCAATTCATTCTGGCAACAGAAAGTCCAATCTGTCTGGAGAGGAGAGGCTGGAGGTTTCAAAGTGCTGATCTCGAGAATTGCAACCCAACTCTTAATCACTATGCCACAGAGATCCTCTGGCAAAGTAAAGGGCCATTTACAAAGAGAAAGACCCTAGACTAGACGAATTGACACAGAGACTGCAACGATGAGTTCAAACTCATGGCTGGCTGCGAGTCAGAATGGACTTGAAGTGCAACAATAACAAATGTATAAAGTGGTCTGAGTTCTATGCACAGTGTAGCAAAAAGTCATCTGTCAAGGAAAATGCATTAATTATGGTAATATTTTCAGCTCTTTAAACATTACATTTTCACCCTTTGTTCAAATAGTCTAAGCGTTATCTGTTCAATCAATAACCTGATTTATTATGTCTCATAAGGGTGAGAGTGGGGTGGGTAAAGAAGACTTGCAAAACATAGTTACATAAGTCACAGTATACATTTCCATCACAATAGTTTGAAGTGTGTTCTCAGTTCTTGCCCCATTTTAAAATCTACGTAGAGTTTGTATCAATCTGTTTTCATATGAACCAGAGAAACCTTAGCCTGGTTGAGTAAATGCAATGCCAAATATATTCACTTGGGGAACAAAATGTATGTAGCTGACCTAGCATAATTATGTGTAAATAATATCCCCAGGCAAATAAAAAATCCCAAGAACACTCTATCTCAGGGGTAGATAATTCTCTTGACAGAAAAGTAGTACATCTCAACCAACTAATCAGAAAATATGTGAGAGGATGATATGTATATGTACATGTATATATCCACACACATATCTATCCATATACTATTTATCCATATACTCCATCTACTACTTTTCATTTCTTAAACAGAAGAATTCTCAAAGGACCATTTTCAGAAACACTAAAATTCTCAAAAAGGTTCCCGGAACAGCACATTACTATAACTTGACACCATGTTTTAGATACTACCCAATAAATGTTTGCAAGGCAGCCATAAACCTTGTTTCTAATAGCAGGCTTCATGCTGTGCTTCCAAAGTGCAGAGGAAATGACTGAGCGGAAAGCTCATATACAGTATACAAAGGCTGCATCAAAGGCTTTCTGAACTGGGCCAGTTCATTGCAAGATCTCTCAGGAGTTTCAAGAGCCAGCCCTGATTCCTACCTTGTTATAGGTCACTTGCTTCAATCCTTTCTAATAACCCTGAAATTGGAAGCACTCAGCACGGCCACATTTGTGGGGGCAGGAGTGTCAGAGGTGTTTGGGTCATTGCAGTGAGGAGGCTGAAAGTTGGAGTGCTGACCAAATCTAATTACAGTCATGGACTGCATAATGCCCTTTTTGGCAAAGCCCCTTGGCATATGCATCCATGGTCCCTATTATATTAAAAATTCAAGGAATATCTAATGACTCATAATAATAAATGGGTTTGGGCTCAGAAAAGCATTCTTATTATTATATGACTATATTAAAATACCTCATTGTATCTAGAAATGAATAACGGCTCTGATGCATAAGTGGTGCTCTATATACTAAGACGGACATTCGAGTGACTGAGATTAGTTTTGAACTGTATTTATTCTGACTTATATGCAAATTCCTGAGAGTCCTGGTGATGCAGTGGGTACCACCAGCCTCTCCAAGGGAGAAAGAGAGAGCGTTCTACTCCTGTAAAGAGTTATAGTCTCAGAAACCAACCGACAGCAGCAGTGCTATCCTGTATACAGAATAACGATACATCTGAATTGACTGATGGGGGTGAGTTTGGTTTTGACTTTTATTTACAAATTCAACTGAAAAATAAGCTTGATAAGGAATTTGTTGGTCATCTGGCATTGTTTCTATGTTATACATTCCTTACACAACAGGCAAGTCACAAAAGGTGTCAAGGCTCGAAAGCAACGTAGGATTGTGTCCTCACCGTGCTGCAGTCACTGACATTATCCAGCAGCCTGGGAAGGCTCCAGTTTCAGGTGCCGGCTGTAACTCGATATACTTGAGAGATGAGAACTCCATTTGCTGAAAACCTATGAGAAGCATTTAGCCATCAGGCTACCTTTTAAAAGGTGGAAAGAGTCAATAGTTGTTACTATGCACTGTTAAATTTCCATTGAGGCCAGACACTCTTAACTGGTTTTAATTAGTTAAAAATTAAAGGGACAGTCTGCTTCTTTATTTAGGAAAGTGTACCGTTGAAACCCAGAGCAAAATTTGAACCATCATGCCTGGCATGACTGCTTAGGAAAACACAGCAGTGAAGGGAAACACAATGATCTCTGTGAACCAGGGATGTGCCCACCGCAATCACAGAAGCCACAGAGGGCTTAAGCCTGGCTTCGGCCAGTGGCAGCACTAAAAATCCCTGCGAGACTCTGCAAGCAGGCAAGCTTCTCCTTACTCTCATTCAAGTTTCTTTTTCCTCACAGATGGTGTGCTCCTAACAGAGTTGAGATGTCCATTAGGACTTTTTTTTTGTTCAGACTGATAAACTGTGAAGTAAAAGGAAACTGGAACTGACATCAAATTGTGTGTGTGCTTATGATAAAACCCTGTGGTAAATCTATATGGTGTCATTCAGGCTTGCAGAAACTGTATGTTATTGTTCATCTAGCCTTTCATGCACTGTGAGGACCCTGGCACAAGCATGATTCTATTTGTTAAGGAGAAAAAGTGCATGCAGCCTTCCTCGGCTCACTGCTTTCTCATCAGTGAAAGAATGAATGATACTTGTTTTATAAACTGAACCAGTGGGAATATGTTCAGCAGCAAGTAAAAGAAAACCTTAATAATCTTTGCTTGAAAAGGTACATTTCCTTTTCTGGCTTGCTTTTGGGTAGAAGGCTCTGTAACAATGTACTAACAAAGAAGTCAAAAGTACTTCTGGTAAACATTTTGGGAAAGGCTTTGCTTTGCAGAAATGTGATGCCTTCCTTTTCCCTATTTGTTGCTCAGCATGGGCTGTGGTACCTGGAGTTTTTGCAGTCAATTTTGAACAATGGGACACAAACATAAGGAAGATCATTGCAGTTTTACCCAAGTTCCCTTCCTTCCAGACTCTCTTCATTGCCATCTGACTTCAGCATCATCTGCAAAGCACAGAAGGGGGAAAGGTTTGGGAGCTGATCATGGGAGCCTAATGCAAGCCAAACTAGGAAGTAACACATGTCACCTCTGTTCTCAATTGATCAGTGTGGCAGTCATGTGCTTATGTTAATTTTATGATTGAAATGTAGGGGTGGAGTCTAGCCTGTTAAACTGGAGGTAGCCATTGAGTAGCCAATGAGGCCTCTATGTGGACATGGCTGTCTCCTGAGACTTCTGGGAAATCTCGCGATATTTCCCTTGTGAAGATGAGAACTTATCTTCCCCAATTGTGGGGAGTTAGTCTTGGAGAGATGATGAGTCATGGACAAGACAAGATGGCAGCATCTGAGAGGCTGGAGGAGCCAGCGGAGAGACTTTGCCCTGGGCTTTGCCCTGATGGAGCCGGACCTCTGAAACTGGGGCAGCCACATAGAGACTTTTGCCAGCGATGAGTTGCTTCTGCTGTTGATGGACCCTGACCCCTGGAGACCAGGAGCCATGTGGAGACCCCTGCCAGCGCCAGGATTCTGCACCTACTGACCTGTGACTTCGTGAGATGGAAGGAGACTTTATAGACTGATTTCGGGCATATGGGTTAATATGATTGGACTTATGACTTTGAACTGGACTAGGCTGGGATGTTTTCTCAATGTCCTGTTCCTCTTGTATATAAACCTTTTCTTATATCCATATGTGTGTCTATGAAATTTGTTCCTCTAGTCTACCTGGACTAACACAATCAGGAATAACTCTGACACACTCACAACTATCTGGAAGGGAGTCTAAGACATTTGGTCTAATTTTGTTCCCAGTGAGACTTTTGGTAAGCCCTCGGTTGTTTGTCTCACATTTACTTTATGTGAATGTTATTAATTTTATAAAATAATTTATTTTGACCTAGAGGCTAACTTTGCCTCAATTTTCTTTCCTAGTTTCTCTGATACACACTCAAAAAGGCCACAGAAGAAAGGGGTGGGTGACTGACTTCCATAATGATTAGAGTAAGGAAAACGCAGTGGTATAGTAATTTCCTGTAATATATGGGATTGCCATGAATTGGAATTGGCTCATTGGCAATGAATTTAATTTGCTTATTTGCTTATTCATTCTGTAATCATGCAAGGATTAGATCAATTATTTTTTTCACCCACTAAGTGTTTCATCAATGAATCTTGGTTAAATCTAAATGTATAACTTAACATTCAAGGTATGGCAGTCTTATAATCTCAATATATGCTTTTAGCCTTTCCACCTTCCACTCTTCATTCCATATAAAATATTCCAGCTAAACTGGCTGACTTAATGTCTCCAGTCTTTCCCATTTTATCTCTTTGCTCCAGCCCTTTTTTATCTGGAAGCATACCTTTCTCCAAAACGCCCCACACCTTTGGAAAGTCAACCATCCTCAGGGCCAAAGCAAGTTTCAACCTGCTCAGTAAACCTTCACTGGTTTTCTCAATGATAAGCTCATTCTCATTCAGCTTTTATTCCGCTTAGATTTTTATCAGTAATCCTCTTCCTTGATTCATAATTTTTGTGGACCTCGTATGTAAAAGAGCCCTTTTGCTGGGTAATTTTACTACATGTTAACCCAATGAGTGTTGAGAACTTTCGTGAGAGAGAGGAATCAGATATGAAGATGTGCTTGCTCCCAGCAGTATGTACGATGGCTTCCTATCACTCAGTTCTTAGATATGAAGGAAAAGAGGGCCAAATGTCATCTACATTTAGCATTTTCTCTACAAGCACTGAGTATGCAGAGTTCTTTTGAAACCATTCATAATAAGGAAAAACAGAGGGAATACAGAAACTACAAAGCTGAAGAATTTCCTAAGCATTGCTAAGCATTGGACAAAAAATTTTATGGAGTTATATTTCTCCTTATTTTAGTCCCCTTTACTTTGAGAGCAGAAAATAATGTTACAGCTGGAATAATGGTAAATAATTTTTGTAGGCAACCCAGATAGGGGTAAAGGTTATTTGTTTGTTTGTTTTTAATCTTCCACACTCTTGTAGAATGGTCAAATATTAAGAATACCCATTTGTTTTGGACTTAACTCATAAGAACTAATGACATGCATCTGCTTGATGTTCAATTTCATGAAGAGATTACTGAGGCTATAAGTGCTATAATTAAGTGTGGTGAAGAAACTAGATGGTGCCCTGCTACCAGAAAGAATAGTGTCTGAGTTAACAAAGGCTTGTTTTTAAACAAGCAGCCATTTAAGTGAGATGTCAATTAAGGCTACATGGAAGCATACCAGTCTGTGTGATGTAAGGAATCTAAATGATATAATCCAAATATAAAGAAGAAAATGGCACCAGAGCTTAAATTATGAACACCTTGTTTGCCAAAATCTATGGATGACAGAAGAAGCCAAAATTCTATTTGCAAGATTCACACATAGATTAAGCCACTGGTAAATCTCCTCTGACCTTAGACCAGGGATGTGAATAGCCTTGCTATCATACAGAATGCAGTGGAAAACTGGTCATTACTGATGCAATTAGATGCAGCTAAAATTTAGCATTCTATCATTTGATCTCCCTTTTTATCCATTTAAATCTGCTTCAGTTTTAATATTTTCTGCTTTCTTTTCAATTGAGGTTTTAAAATATCTGATTTACTTTGCTGGTGTTAGTTATTTGAGGGAAGATATGAATCAGGAAGGGTGTAGCTCAAAAGGAAGAAAATAGGGGGTGGGTTAGTAGTTACATAATCTGGTGTCAATTTGAGAGGATTATGAGTGAATGTGGAGTGTAGTCTATGAATCGTGTCATAGACAATGAGGCCCCTGTGTGGGCATGTCTTTGTCTGAGAATTCTGGAAAATCTGGTATTTCCTCCCCAGCGAGAGATACTTCCCTTTTCTCTGCTCACTTTCCTGGGAGCTGTTGCAGCGGACAAGACCCATGGACCCTCCCTGTTACAACCAGACCTCTGAAGCTGGAAAAGTCATGGAGGGACCTCTGCCAGAGCTGAGAGGCTTAAAATGCCACTGGATCCAAACATTTTCTATCCTCTGACTTGTGACCATTCTGCAGTTGGTATCATTGCACATGTTTTGTGAGTCTGAAGATGACTTTATAGATTGGTATAAGACATAAGGGTTAATATAAGACTTAAGGCCTTGTACTGGACTGGATCGGGGTGTTTTCTTAAGGTACAATTGCCCTTTATATAAAAGTCTCTTTGATATACATATGCATGTTAAGAATTTGTTTCTATTGACTTCCCAGACTAACACAGAAGGGATACAATATTTTGTCAAAAATGTGAAATGAGATGTAGAAGGAAATTGTTCATGGAACAAACTTAAAAGAACTGTGTATAAGTGTTAGGAGCATAAGTTCTTGAATTGATACCCTGTTTTATTTGATTATTTTATTCTTACTTTAACATCAACTCTACCATCCCTAATCCTAACTCTGTAACTGAATGATAACCTTTCCATACCAACATCTCTATATTTATTTCACCATGAATCTACGATATACACCTTTGAGTTGTTGCCAACACTAAATGATCTAGTATAAGTTAGGCATATATTATGATAGCTATGATATGGTAAAAAGCATCGTAAGAGCATTTGTAATAAATATCTACATTACTGCTCAGAGACAATGAGAGGAAGCAGTCTCAAAATGCCTGTAAAATCATCACAAGGATGTCAAATCCATTCTGAAATTCATACAGACCTTCTCTAATGGAAAGGTCTTATCTCAGAGAACCTGTTCCTTATCACTCGTACAGGATATGCAGTAAGAAAAATGCCCTTAGGGAGCCTGCTATGTAAGTCCAATGTTACTGACACCACTGGCATAATGCAAAATAAGGACAGAGTCAAATAAAGTCTACACTGAGAGTCTACACTAAGTACGACCAAAAAAGATAAATGCATTTTTGTGGTTTCCTTCTGAGACCTCTGGTATGATGAGTTGGCTCATTACATTTGTTTTTTGTTTCTTCTTAAGAACCTCATGAGACATTGTCCAGGGTACTTTTCAATCCAATCTATTTGTGATTGCATCTTTGTTTTCAAAGAAACTATTTTTGGAATTGTTGGTTTAGTGTTCCAGCTCACGGTGTTGTCAAAATTAACTAAGATAAAGATGCTGGGCACGATGTAATTGAATCAGCTAATGGAACTCATGTGTTGAAGAAACATTACTTGACAAAAAAGAATTGAGGGCTGCAAAGCAAACATCCTTGGGAACAGCAGTGTGATGCAGAATAAACCTACACTGGAACTTGAAAGGTTGCATGGCCTCTCCTTTCTTGAAAGGAAATTTAATTGCAGTAAGAGGTCCCACCATCCTAAAATAGTAGCCATCTCCTTGTTTACTTTTAATTAAACCCCTCCTAGATAAGGAACCCTTGTCTGTTATAGAGGCTAGGGCTTTGCTGACTTTCCACTGATTTATTTGCCAGATAAACAAAGCACCTTCCAAATTTATCCATTTGGGAGAGCTCCTTTTAAAAGCAGTGCTTAAAAATCTGATAACCTGAATCGTCTTTTGGTACACAGAGAGAAGCCCCATTGATTGGGGTAACTGAAATCACCTCAGGCCTGAGAGAAAAGTTGCAAACAAAGGGGTGTTTTATCTCATTCTTCTTAAGACCTGGCACCAGGCAAAGAACACAGCCTTCCAACCCTGCAATGTCAGAGGCTCCATGAGGGCTTCCATCCTTCAAAACAAGCAGAGTAGCAAAAACAGAAAGTCCACATACCCATCCGTCTGGTCAATGTGTCTACAATCTTTACATCCATTCCTTTACCAATTACTGTGTACCAATTATGTACAGGGCACTCTGCCTGGCAGTGCCACTCTAAGTTATACTCTAATAGCAGCAGGCTTCTCTACAGTTATGCGCTCCTTTCCAAAATGTATTTCTGTGTAATAGTCTGTACAGGAATAGGATTTTTTTGTAGGTAAATAAGTTTGGGATACAGGGATAACATTGAATTATTTTTTGTTACTTCAAGTCAAACCTAAATCCACTAGCACTCTGTCCATTCTGATGTGCAGTGTCCTATAGGTCAGAGTAGTCCTGCCTCCGTGAGTGTTCAAGGCTGCAAATCTTCATGGAAGCAGACAGTCTCGTTTTCTCCTGGGGAGAGGCTGGGGTAGATGCCTCCACCATGGGGCTTCTTTGTCTTAAGTGCATCTTCTCTCTTCAATCCACTGCCTGCCAGATTGTGTGGCTTGTATGTTGCTATGATGTTAGATGGTGTGACAGCAATATTTCATATGCCAGGGAGGACGCTCATGGTGGACAGGTGTCAATGGAAGAGTCACAGTATGGCAGGATTAGAAGAAAGGCCTGGAAGTCTCATCCAAAAAATTAGCCAGGGAATCTGTTCTAATGTTAGATGGGATCTCAGCAAGTATACCAGTTGAGAAGGAAGACATCTGGAATGTAATCTAGCTGAATTCTAGAAGTTTGGGTCAACAGTCTAGATGCAAACTGAAAACCAAACTCACTACCACTGGGTTAATTTTGACTCACAGCAACCCCATAGGACAGAATAAAACTGTCCCTGTGACATTCTGAAGCTTTGGAGAGTAGACAGCCTCATCGGTGGGTCAGAACCTTCTACTGGGTGACTGCCAGTCCAGAATGTAACCCACCATACCTCCAGGCCTGCTTACATGTCCCAAAGCAACAACCACACTTTGCTTGCTTTAGGCTAACCCTGATATACAAAAAGTTTAAGCAGCAGGGTGGGTAAAGATGCAAGAATTGATTGTCAGTGAATATTTAAATAAGCCTATGCTGTCATCTGATTGATTGATGTTGATTAGCTGGTTGTCTTCGAGCAGCACTCTCTCACAGCAACTCCATGCTGTTAGAGTCAAAGTAGGCTCCATAAAAAATGGGAAATCTGAGGGTTGAGCCCCGGTGGCGTAGTGGTTGTGCGCGGGACTGCGGCCCACTGGGACGGAGGTTCAATTCCAGCAGTGGGGCTGGGCCTCCTACTCCCACCACGGGAGAGCAGTGATGCTCCCCCCCCCCCAAAAAAAATGGGAAATCTTATTCTTATTTTTATGAGTCAAAATTGACTCCCTCTCAATGAATTTATTTTAAAGTGTCCTTTAATTTGTTTTTAGAATATATACAGGAAAACAGACCCTTTCACCTGGTTCTGTGTGAAACTCAGTGACACTGGTTATGTGTTTCACGTTGTTCCACCATGCTCACCTTCCTTTTGGGAGTGAGTCTTCCCCCCTTCACGTAAACACATGCCTTCTAAGATTCTTTGGCACTCTGATTATTAATTTGTTTCCTATCTATAGTTCTAGGAGCCCTCAATGGGCTCCAAACTGAGCTGCTAACTACAAAGTCAGCAGGGGAAACTCACCACCTATTCCTCAGGAGAGAGATGAGGCTGTCTGCTGCTAGAAAAGATTAAAGTCTCAGAAGCCTACAGGGAAAGTTCTACTCTGTCCTATAGGCTTTTCTATAAGTGAGACTCCATCTAGACGCAGTGAGAGATAGATATCTCTTAATCCAGGCAGTTGGTTTTGTTTCGGTTTGGTTTTCTGGTAGTTATTTTTATTCACATTTCGTTTGGTTCCTCTAGTTAGTTCTAGAAGAGCACCAGGTACCAGACATTATTCCCTTTGCAAAAATATATTTCATTTCAACAATGCTGTACCCAGCAAGCCCAGTAATAGGGTGATTACAAAGTAAACTAAGACAGTTGGCAGAAGTGACCAGATGTTAAAGACCTGCTCTGTACTGGTTGTCACAGTTGATACTTTTCACTTTTGATTGAAGTGCTTTGTAAAAACCAAACCCGCAGCCTCGTCATCTAGTCCATTTCCACTCATTTGTTACATCATACAATTCGAACTGCATATGTTACTGAGTACAACTTCTCCGTAGAGCTTCTTTGACTCTAATCTTCAGGGGTCCCATTAAGAGGACCAAGAAATCTTTTGAGTCACAACAGAATGGTTTGGGATATCATGCTGGAAGATCAACCCCCCCTTGTTGGGAAAGGTACTGCAACAAAGGACGTGGACTCGAGCATGCCAATGGGGTGACAGTAGGACACAACCAGACAATGTTGCATTCTGTCCCTCAACGGGTCATCATGTTAGCAGCAAACTCAACTGCAACAGCTGACAAGAACAGAGTGTCTTGGGGATGCCCACTTTGACTGTTGAGTATCCAGAGAGAGAGAGAGAAGGATGTGTGCAACTGAGTTGGAGAAAGACCCTGCCCAGAAAGGTCAGCATTCCCCATCACACCTGCAAACTATCCCCACTGTCAGTGTATTCCAATTTGACTGTTATGAGGTGCCCTGGTGGCAGAGTGGTTTCATGTTGGACTGAGATCCGAAAGTAGTTTGAAACCAGCAGCCGCTCCACCAAAGAAAAAGGGGGCTTTCTGCTCCCATAAACAGTCATGGTCTCAAACACTCACAGGGTGGTGCTACTATGTCCCTTAGGGCTGCTATGAAGCAGCTTTGACTTGATGACCGTGAGACTCCTCAGCTGTAAGCAGAGCCCACTCTTGTCTTTGGATGAATACTCTGTGCTGCATAATCTTAGGTAGCTAAGGCATCCAAGTTCATATATCCTGTACTGCCTGGACTCCAGATGGATGGAGAAAAAATCCAGAGCTAGAAAGCGCATGGATTCTTGACATGCTTATTAGGCACCTTTGAGTTCATTCCAATTCATGATGACCCTACAGGACAGAAACCCCCCCTAGAGTTTCTGGGGCTTTAACTGTACAGGAAGAGATGGAGCGGTCTTCCCTCCCCAGAGCAGCTGGGATAAATATTAAATAAATGAGCAGACAGATGAATTTGGACTCAGATTCTAGTTCTGCCACATCATAGTTGTTATTTGAGAGTGTGACATCTTGGTTTTTCCTCCTGTAACAGGGAATATGGTACCCATTTAGACAAAGGCTATCCTTAAGTCAGCTATTTTCCTTTGTTTTTTATAAACATGGAAGCAAATGCCAGGAGGAACAGACAGCTAATGGATTTTAAAGTGTGGCTACTAAGTAATGGAAGGGAGGAAAGTGGGAAAGGCCTATAGGTTCTTAGTACAAGGACTTTGGTGTGAGTTGAAGTTTTCCTTAATGTATACATGAGTACTTCTTTAATAACAATAATAAAAAATTGAAAGCTAGAGTCATGATGAAGCTAGTCATAAAAATATTGTTTTAACTTCACATCATTAAACATTAGATTAGAATCTTTATATATAACCATAAGGAGTAGTAAAATAATTTCCAAATTTTGCTAACAATGACTCAATTGTAAATAGTATGGTATAATGGAAACAGGGCTGATCTAATTCTGGTTTTTATTCAGTACTTTACTATCTGTGTGGCTTTGTATTCTGTTAAGGATTCAGGTTGATTTAAAAAAATAAAAAGAAAAAGAAAGCAACACTTTCTATAAAATACTAAGTGTGTACTACAGCAATTCAAGGGTAGCTTTTAAATTTAAATTTATATGCCTCTATGAAAAGAGAAATATGGAATGCATAAAATCCTTACCATAAAATCCTATGTCTGGAGGGCTGGTGCTCTCTGACATACAGGCCCTGTTTGAATTTATCTGTAGAAGTAAATGCTCTAAATATCCTTCTCAAAGCTCTTGGGACTGTTGTGCAATGTCAGGTAAATCTATATGGATGGATGGTTTTTCCCCCCCCTCTGATTCATTCTCCTCCTTTTCTTTTTTAATAAATGTTTAGGACTCTTTTGGACTTATAGAAAAATTATCAAAATAGTGCTGAAAATCCTCATGTACCTCATATCGATTTTCCCCTATTCATAATATCTTAGAGTAGTGCAGTACATTTGTTACCATTTATGAACCAGGACTGATATTTTATTAGCTAAATTCTGCCCTTTAGTTGATTTCTTTACTTTTTTAAGCCTAACATCCCTCTTTTACCTGGACACCATATAACAAGTTCTCTCCTCTCTGTTGGTTCTGTTTGATTGTGTTCGTGTTCAGAGGTACCTTAAAGAGGACTAATCAGATATTCTACAGAATATAACCCCATCAAAAATGGCCCAGTGTTTTTATCCTGATTCCAGAGGAGTTAGGGGTTCTGTGAGGAAGAATGCAGCAAGAAAGTGCCTTTTCATCACACCATTGTAAGGATACAAGCGATCAACATGACTCATCACAGGTGATGTTGACCTTTTAGGTACCTCCTGTCCGAAATCAATCGTTTCCGCCTTTTGGTAAACTGCCCACTTTGGAAGGAAGTCTCTGCATGTAGGCACCCGTTAAGGAGTATGATGCCATGTTCCACCTCCTTGAGAGTGGAATAGCCATATAAATTATTTTGAATTCTTCTGCGTGGGAGATTGTCTCTTCTCGCTAAAGTTTTTGTTTCCTTCAAAGAGTGGCTTTGTTAGTGTAACCAGAATGACTGTTTACTTCATCATCGTTTGGCTGCTTCAATGCCTTAATACTTAACAAACATTTATAAGGAAAGCAGAAACTCGAAAAGAAGTCTATGTTGTAATTGACACGTATTTCTCAATTACAAGATACGAGAGTTGATCTTCGGTGTTCCTCTGCTTACACAATCTAGGGCAGTGGAACCATCACCTCTTCACACATTGCTACGAGAACAGGTGAGAGATCTGGAGCAGGCAGGTCTGAAGCTCTTGTCTTCTCTTGGCTGTGAATCAGTAGCGAGCTAAGTGCATTTCCCAGGACTTTCTCAGCCATGGCAGAAAGGTGGTCAAACTGCATGCCCTCAGAACCCCTTCCAACCCCAAACATCAGAATCGCAGCCCTAAGGGTAGAGTTGGAGGTGGGGAGAAGGGGCAGAAGGAAGAGTTGATACCATTTTGACTGTGTAACACTACTCAGGGGGTGTGAACAACAGAATCACAGGTGAATGGATAGATTGGATGGTATAAGATACAGCAAATAAATAAACAAGAGTTCCTGGGGGGTCGGGTGGGGGAGGGAAGGGAAGGGATAAAGGGAAGTTGCTATCAAGGGGTTCAAGAAGAAAATGTTTTGAAACAAACTCTGGTAGCAATTGTACAATACTGCTTGGTGTGATTAAACTATGGAATGTTATATCTGTAAGAGCTTCCAATAACATGCTTGAAACAAAAATGGAGATGTCTGAGGGCTTCTGGTCTCATGAGCACTCTTTAAAGAGTTCTGTAAGAAACAGTCCATAGGACAGCCAGCTATTGTGGGTAAGAATTTGCAAACAGACCTCTGGTGTGCTAGATCTGGCATATGTCTTTGTTTTCTTTAAACTAACGTAAATCTAATCAGAATCTATTGCACTTCTGTTATTACTGGGTCAGTCCAAGCCTGCAGAGTTTTGAACAAACACCAGAACTGTGCTGACTGCTGCACCTACCCCCCTGGCCATCAGTAGTATGTGTTTTTCCCTCAGTCTATGTACGCTCTTCATGTGCAGATTCTCTACTGCCCCAATCACGTACACAGAACAGAAGAAGGAGGAGGGGAAGTGTGACCCTCACAATTTAGGTCGAAGTCCTAATTCTTGATACCTGTACTTGTTTTGAAATAGAGAGTAAGTTGTGCTGAAACCAGGTGGGTCCTCATACAACCTAAATTGCCTCCTGGTGGAAAAGGAGAAACAACAGCAAGACAGAGAGGGCAGGTGTCCCTGTGAAGGTGCTTTTGCACAGCAAAGAATACCTGGGGCCTCCAGAGGTGGGAAAGAGCAGAAGAGACTTTTTCCTAGAGTCCTTAGATAGTGCACTCTGATTTTAGATCCCAGCTTCTAGGACTACAATATCTATTTTCTGCGTTCACGAGCCACCACGTCTTTGGTGCTTTGTCAGCTCTCACCTCAGGGAGTTTGGACTCGCTGCCAGCAAGTCAATTCTGAGTCATAACAACCGTACAGGAGAGGGTAGAACTGGCCCCTGAGGGTTTCTGAGACTTTTAACCCGACATGAGGAGAAAGCCTGATCTTTCCTCTGAGAAGGGATGGGTGGTTTCAAACTGCTAACTGCTGGAACAGCCTCCCAATGTGTAATCACTCCTCCTTCCATGGCTCCTTACAGCCTCCCCAGGACAGCAATAACTGGCTCATTGCCAAGGACCCATGTGCCAAACAACAGCCTTCCAAGGCAAGTCATGCGGGCATTCTCTCTTGGTCCCACACTGCTGGGCTAAGTTTGGCAATTAGGATATTGCCACTGAGCAAGTGGCCTGACTTGGGTAACATCTTTCCAGAGTTGAGAATACTCTCTGAACTAACTGCTGGACAAACTCCTTTCACATGCTCCTTTCCCTGTAAGACCAAGAAAGTCTGATTAAGCAGTAGATGAAACAAAACAAAAAGATAACTGTCGTAATCAGCTCCTGTATCCACCCTGTAAGAATTTGGATTCGAGGAAACACAAACAACCTGGGTACTTACCAAGGAGCAGAAGAAAAAGACAACAAGAGGCGCCGCCACAGATTAAAGCCTCACATAAAGTTAGCCTACCACCCCTCCTGTCTATAAATCACTACTTCCCATTGCATTGCCCCCCACTCTCTGTTGAGAGTTGGACAACTCCCACTCACCAGGGAAAGATAGGGACGACAGTTCCCACACACAACGAAACTCAGTCTGCGTCTCCCTCAGACCCAATGAAATCAAGAGTGCTCCCAGCCCTCCCAGCCCTGGCTCTAATGCATTGTGGGGAGTCCTTACTCAGACTTCAGTTTTTAAAAAAAATGAGGATTTTAATGTTGAGAGACAGTTCTGCTGATCTCCAAACAAACCTCTAGCCATGCTTCCCCATCCTCAGAGTCCTGCCCCAGACTGCGAGTTTGTTCTGAGCATTTATCCAGAGGGCAGGAATGAGGGGTCTTGAAAGTAGGCAAGTCCCACCAGGCATTCATCACTTCATGACTACCTGCTCTTGCTACCTCCTCCCTCCTGATTATGGGGATGAAAAGACACCATTGATTGGGGCTAGGCTTTCAGGAGACCAGAAGTGGTTCCTGCCCTGGTTAAGCTTTTATTTTCTACATGCATGTACAAGCCTACTTTGGCTTTCACGAATTAACTGTAGCAAGCTGAATATTGGTTCCCTCATAGCTACCCATTCATCTCTAAGCCTCTGCAACTGACCTGCCAATGAAGGCCAAGCTTGCACAGTGCTGCGATGCTGAGCATGTTTCAGCAGAGCTTCCAGACCAAGACAGACAAGGAAGAAAGGCCTGGAGATCTACTTTCAAAAATCAACCAGTGATGAAACTGTGGATCACAAGGATCCAATCCACAGCTGATCAAAGATGGCATAGGCAGGACATCATTTGATTCCGCTTTGTTCATGGTGTCACTATGAATCAGGTACTGAAAGGCATGCAACAATAACCTGGATTCTAAGACCATTCCCTGACTGACAAGAAAGTAAAACAAATCAATAAGCTTATGATCTCAAAAATAGGGGGATTATCTCATCGTATATGTATGGAACATAAATGTAACCTCGCATATATGTACACTAGTGAGGCAGAAGATATCAGAGGGAGGACAGGAGAAGGCAATAGAACCAAGAGGTAGGGGGAAGGATTGGAGCCAAGTGACCACAAGTTAAGAATGGCATCCAGGAACCAGAAGGTGCAAGAAAAAATGCTTCTGAGTCAACATTGATTTCAGTGCTGATTTCAGACTGCTGACATCAAGGATGATGCAGAAATAAAATTCTCTTGCTTTAAACCATCAGTTTTGCAGAATTTGTTACAGCAGGCACAGTTCACTCACCTCACACATAATAAGCTAGGCAACATAGATAGATGATGATGATAGATGATGATGATGATGATGATAAATAGATAGAGCTAGATGATGATGATAGATAGATAGATATAGATGATAGATAAATAGATAGATGATAGATAATCTCCTGTCTGAAACTGAGCAGGGTTCTATTTAAGTATGCTGGGAATATGGGGTCCAGCCTCTCCATTGCTATAGCCACTATACCACTGGTAAGCGAAGGAGTACACAGGTAAATGGTCTGCAGGGTATACCCTCAGTTTTGGACTTAGGAAGAAATTTGAACCCTGGTAGCTTTTCAAAATGTGAAAAACTATACTCAGATCTTTCAATTACCATGCCAAATCCTGACCAGCCCTGCCTGGTACACTCTTAACTGCTGCCCAGAACTTTTAAAGCAAGTTCCTGTTGCTTGGGAAGGACAGTGACCATTCCTACTTCTCTGTCAATCTGTATTGCCTGTCAGTAGCATCAGTTAATTTGTTTGACTGTTAACCAAAAGACTGCAAGTCCAAGTGCACCCAAAGGTTTGGTGATGCAATTCTGAAAACTCAGCCACCGAAAACCCTACTTAGTTCTGCTTCAAGATATGGAAGTCACCTTGGTTTTTAGTTAATTAAAGAGAACTTTTATTTTTTGTTGCTGTTGTTTGATTTTTTGCTAGTAATTGGGCAAAGTTTACAAGCTGGTCATTTTTAAGAAGAGGACCTTAGGTATGGGCAGGGAGACTCGGACCAAAATCTCTGATGGTTGTTACATGTCAATTTGAAGATATATCAAAGCATGGGGGTCATATTCAACCTGTAAATCAAGTCACAGCCTAATGGTGACTCTCTGTGGGCGTGACCTTCCCATAAGGAGGGCCCTGGGGAACTCCTGTCTCTCTCTGCCTTCACCTTCCTGCTGGCTGGCCAGGATTGCCACTAGAGCCACTGCCACCGAATCCACACATTTTGCACCCACTGTTCTGTGATCTTCCACATTCTCCATCATTGCTTGTGGCTGTGAGAGTTTGAAGAGGGACTTATGGATTCATGTCAGACTTATTGGCTTGAGTGGGATTGGACTGGGAAGCTTTCTTGATTTATGATTGCTTCTTGATATTAGGCTCTTTTTTCACATGTATGAGTTCCACTGAGTAGATTTCTCTAGTTAAACCGACCTAAAAACTCCATAAGGAAAGGATCTACCTATGTACTCCAAGCTCAGCTAGGTCAAGGAACAGAAGAGCGTAATTCTTTGTGTGAAGATTTCATTTGTTACTGCCAAACCTTCAGCAAATTCTTGTTAAAATTCAGCAAACTCACAATTATAGTATTTAAGATTTAATTTCACCAAATAAAAGGTTTCACTAAATAAAATGCTATGTGAGCTACAGATATAATTTCAATATTTACTATGATAATTTATACTGTATTTTGGTTGCATCCTGGACTTTTTCATAAACCTGAACACAGACAATTATCTTACAAAATCAAAGATAGTCCATATGATCCTAACCTGAAATTGGAAGCTGTTCTTGTTTTGTGGTTAGGTATATTGAATGGGTTCCAATTCATTGCTACCCTATGTTCAACAGAAGGAAAAACTGCCGAGTCCTATTGCATCTGTAACATGTGTGTTTTGTCTGAGTTCTTTGTTGCAGTTACTATTTCAATCCATCTTGTTGAAAGTCTTCCCCCTTTGCAGTGACCTTCTACTCTGCCAATCATGATATCCTGCTCCAGGAGTGAGTCCCTCCTGTGCTTGGAAACAAGAAGGTACCTGACCATTCTCTATAGAAATGTAGTCTACTTTGAGTTCAGGGCAGTTCAAATATTTATGACTTGTGTAAAACTTACAAGTTGCTCTAGTTATAACCCAATTAATTTCTCTAATGAATTTGTTTTATTATTTTGTAATGTTGCCTTTTTTAAGTAGGATTGCCAACTAAAGTGGAAGTGTCATGGGAAAACACTTCTAGTAAAAAGAGTGTCAACATTTATATTTATATAACAAATGAAGTCTATTTATCATTTAGTATATATTATGGTGGCATTTATTTTCTCTTATTAAGAGTCCATTGACAATAAAATTGAGTTTCTAAACTTTGGATAGCAACTATCGTGTGGGTTAAATACAGTAGATGTTGCATAAGTTTTCAAACAGCCATAGAAATCTACATTTATTCTGAAATTTTAACTCTCCCTTAGTTGTTGTATATACCTGACTATAAGCTGACCTGAATATCAGCTGAAGGACCTAATTTTACCCCAAAAACTGCATTAGAAATGTATTGAAAAACTCAGCTTGTACACAAGTACATACTGTATTTTAATGTAGAAATAGATCAATGATTACTAAAAGGAATTCACTTTTAACAAGCACCTCCAGGAAATTTGAATATAAGCAAAAATTCAAGTGAATAATGAAAAATTGACTGCTTGACAACTTGGTCAATGGCTGACTATAAAAGAAAGAAATATGTTCACTTATAGTTCAAGAGACTAGAAACCAAAATCAAGATGTTGGCAGGTCTGGTTCCTTTTTGAAGCTCTGAGGAAGAATTCATCCTATGGTCTGATGTTTCTATCGATCATAGTTCCTGGACTTGTTGATACATCACTGCAATCTTTGCCTCCATCTTCACTTCATTTACTTCTTTCCAGGTCTATGGGTCTCATGATTTCTTGTCTTGCTTTTATAGGGACTCTCATAACTGGGTGCAAACAAGTGAGTGTTCAATTATCAACTGACAGGTTGGTGTTTCCAACTCCTTAGAGGAATCTTGGGAGGAAGCCCTGGTAATCTACTTCAGAAAGATCATGTTCATGAAGAGCCTATGGAACAAATCTAGAGTGTACATATGGGGGCATTGCGAATCATAATCCATTAGATGATAGATAACAACAACAGCAAAATTACATCGAAGATGAATGCATTCATGATCTTGAACTTGATTATATTTACATAAACCCTTCTTTCTGAATAAGACCATATTCACAGGCTCCAGATAGTAGTTCTTGGACATACCTTTTGGGGGGGAGGCCCCCACAACTCATACCACCAGTCAGTAAACTATAATACCAATCAGTGTGTACTGAAAGTATTTCAGTTTGGGTGTAGATTGTCTTATTTACTTAGTAATAATTATAGTATAAAAGATTACGCCTAATGCACAAGATCTAATAGCCCAGTTAACACAATGTAAATGAGTTTACTTGACTACAAAACCATTTTCAACTATTGAATCAAGTGGCCTATAATGTTTAGCAGTATCAAAAGTGATGACTGATTTTGTTAGTCTGCATAGACTAGAGAAACAAATTCATAAGCACACATATGCACATAAGAGAGTTTTATATAAACGGTACTTATCCATTAAGAAAACATCCCAACCCAATCTGATAGTAGCCCAAACTCATGAAACACATGTAATGATGTCAAATGGAGAATGACCACAGGTCAGTGGGTAGAAAGTCTTTGGATCCAGTGGCATTATAAGCATCTCAGCACTGGCAAAGGTCTCACTGTGGTTTCCCCAGCTTCAGAGGTCTGATATATCAGGGTAGGTCCATGTGATTTCTCCACAGGGATGTCTCACAGGGAGGCAGCATTGTTAGGCGAATGTCTCCAAGGGAGTGAAAGAGTGTCTCCTGCTTCCTAGAAGAAAGTACCAGTGTGATGGGCAGGTTTGTTATGCCAACATGGCCACAGAAGATTAGTGGGTCTATTGTGAGGGCACGACCAATGAATACATGGGATGAATTGAAGGGCAGAGATAGGAAGGGCTCCGTGAGTCCCGCCCTGGCTCTTGCTTTCAGATCTTCGGACCAGACAGCTGCCTTGTTCATCCTGTGCCTCGACCTCCAAGCAACACTTCCCGTGGGACACCTAATCGTGGACTATGGAGCTGTGAGTTGAGGTTTCTTCAAGCCCTACTTCGCCACACTCCTGGGATATACATCTTTTGAGCTGAGGACTGTTGGACTCTGTGATCTGGCTGACTGTTGGTGACCTGCTTTGCTGTTTGCTGCCTGTGACCAGGTAGCCTGGATTGCTCTACAGAGGACTACTCAGCGGCCCTCAAGACTTGAAGGACTGCCAATCTTCTAGCTGTCTCATGCAAGTGAGTTGCACCGAGCAATTTGTACTGCTTTATAGATTACTTAACTGTTTCTTTCTTATCTTATATACTCTTCTTTCTATATAAATATATAAAGAGAATTACTAGTGTCCTGGTTTTATTTCCCTAGAAAATCCTCTCTGACACAACCAGATTCCCCATAATTCTCAGAGAAGAAGGCCATGCCCTCACAGAGATCTCATTGATTCTCTCCAGATAGACCCCTATTCTCTTAATCCTCAAATGGAAACCGGATAAGGTGACTGCCACCCCAATTTCTAAGAAAGTCATAATAAAGGTAAATTGAATTGAGGAATCATACAGAAAATTCTAGGGAAAACATGGACACTGGAGTCAACTACAGGTATTTTCTTGGCACTTTCTACCATTTGCAAGCATTCTTGAAGTCACTCAAATGTCTACAACATAAGATTTTGCTATTGAAAGTGAAAATTGTTTATGCTATCATTATTATTATACAATATTTTGCAGATAGAATACAAGATCAAGCCATACTGCAAAAAAAAATATCCATCTTCAGGGATATTGAAAATAACCATAATTTTTTTTTAATTTTAAAAAAAGAAAGGAAAATAGCCAGAGATTTTATGATACTATAAAGCATCTTAGGAGTCAGCGTAGTCAGTAAATACAGGAGCTCCTAGGTTCCTTAGGGGAAGACTATGTCCACACAGGGCCTCACTGATTATGTCCTGATTGACAGTGTAGACTCCACCCCTACAATATTAAACCTCAAATTGACACCAGATTATGTAAGTACCACATGTGTAAACACATCAGAAATTTCCCAACTTTTCTTGATTCTCACTCCTTAACAGTTCATGGAATACTTACTAAAATAATTTTAGTAACTTCCCAATTTGGGGTGTATATACCAAATATTAAGGTGATCTGGTAGAGCAATGGTTAATCATTAAGCTGCTAATCAGAAGTCCAGTGTTTAGAACCCACCAGTCTCCATAAGATGGGATGGTAATTTGCTCCCATCAAGATTACAGCCTCACATACTTTAGGGAGCAGTTCTACTCTGTCATATGGGGTCTTGATGAGGCAGAAGTTACTTCATGTACAGAGCAAGAACATCCCAAGTGTTAGGCATCATTAGTCATTCCCCTATCAGGCTCCTGGTATTTTTTTAGTCATTATAAAAATGAACACTCATGAGCTTGCACATGACACCCTTTGCCCACAGAAGAAACCATGAAGAGCAAGTTTATTGAAAGGAAGGAAGAATTCTAGAACTTATCTGGAGAGAAAGATCTAAAATTATACCACCTTGGTGACTTTCTCTACTCATTCCTTTCTCTTGTCACACCTCAATAGTAGTACACACACAAGCAGCACACCACAACTTTCAGGGCCCAGGCAAGCCCTCCTTTTCGACATAACTACTCGGCATGTTCACAGGTTTTGCTGTCAAACTGAAAATAATCTGCGCTGCCCTCACTCCATACAAACTTCTACCTTATCACTGCACGTCATACTTCTCTCCAAATTGTGCGTGGCTGCCTCACCATGTGGTATTTTTGGCTTTCAACTTTGTTTTGTCAATGTCAATGTGGATGTCAACATAGATATGATGGAGCATCCCATTCTTTATTCTTGGTGGTATTAATAACCCTCGTTTTTGCTCTTTTCTCTCTCCTCTTGTGAAATAAAAGATGATTCAGGCCACACTTCAGGGAATTTCTCCTTACTGGAAACCAGAGCTATGATCTGAGTAAGAATGTTGCATTCTCCCCTGATTCCCTTGGTACCGATTGGCTGATAACATCAAATGACCTCATGGAGATGATCACATCATTCCATCATTGTTAGACTACATCATTATATAACTACCAAATCATTGATAGCCTTAAGTTGACACGCATTCAAGTGGGAGTGGGGAGCCCAATCAACCCATGACATGCACTTTACAGGGTTTTCAATGACTAATTTTTTGGGAATTAGATTTTTCAGGCCTTGTTCCTGAGACACTTTTCTGTGAAGCAGAACTTCCAACTACTCAGTTAGCAACTGAGGGTATTAGCTTTACACCACTAAAATCTGTATGCTCTATTGCTATTGGGATGTAGAGAGTTTCAAGTTGTACTGCTAACCACACATTCAGCAGTTCAAACACACCATCCACTTCATGGAAAATGAGGAGGCATTCAGTTCCCATAAATATTTACAGCCTTGGAAACACATAAAGGCTCTTTTCAATAGGATTTTTAAGCCTCCGAATTGACTCAATGGATGTGACTGAGCTAGTAATTGCATAAAGGTTTTATGTCATTGTCATATTCCATCTTAATTATCCAAAGAAACAAATCCATTCTATTGTAGGACAGTTCTTCAAAAAGTTAGTAGAAAAATGTTTATCTCTTGATTCTATTTTTCCATGAGATTTTGAAGCTCCTTTGCATATTTAACATCCAAAAAAGAAAACAAAAACAAACAAACAAACAAAAACCCTACTGCTGCTGCGTGATTTCAAACTAGTAGTTTGACTAGTAGTTGAGCACTAAACTCTTAGGTGGGTAAAGCTCTCTCTCTTTAGATCATCCCATTCTTGAGAAAGAAACCCATTTTGCTTCTTTTCTTATGAAAGTGTTTGAGGGCATAGCAAAAGAATTTCCATGCACAATCTGAGTATGCATGGAATATGCACAATTCCACAAATACAAATCCATGGCAATTGAGTGCATTCCTAGGTCCCATGCATGTTAAAATAAACCTGTGCTCCATAAGTAAGTTTTCTGACTGTCATCTTTATAAGAGCAGACAATCGGGCCTTTCTACTGTAGCACTTCTGGCTGTGTGTGAACTACCAAGCTTCAGGTTAATAGTTTGACAAAGACTACAATGTGTTGTACCACATTGCATAGACTATTATTTTTGAGATAGTTCAGGTATATTTGTTAAGTATTCTCAAGTCCTTTAAGACTGTCTTGATATCTTCCATAACTAATGCAAAAATTAATTAATGCTACTGAACCTTTTATCTGGCTCTTTGATGCTTCTGACATTTATCTATCATTAGTGTAGGGGTGATGAGTTAGACTGTGATTGCAAACCCACAGGGGGTCCCTAAGAGTCAGCACTGACTTGATGGCAATGAATTTGCCTTTGGTTTGGATTGCCAGTCCAGATGGTTTGCACACCACTCAAACTATTCCACATTCTTTGCCACTGAGTTGATTCTAAATCAAGGCAACCCTGTCTTTGTCTTTCACCTTTCACAGACAGAGTAGGCCTTCCACTGGTTGTTTTTGAGAGAGTAACACTTTATGGTACTAAAAAGTCTCATCTTTTTCCTACCACTTAACTGTTGACCTAAAATGGTGGTGTTGTGAATTAGGCATCTATTATGTAATAGAGTGGTTCAAGTCTACCTACTGCTCTGAGTGAGAAAGCTGAAGCTGTCTTCTCCAGTTAAGATTCAGTTTCAGAAATCCTATACATGTACAGGTTGCTATGAACTAGGATGGATGACGGTGGGTTTTTGTTTGCTTAACCTGGTGGCAGGCAGAGTGGGGTGAGTTGGTAAATTTAAGGTCAGCAGCTGAAACCTACTTGCATTCCAATGGAGAAAATAAGGTTGACTGTTTCCATAAAGATTTATAGTTTCCAACATCCCTTGGAATATTTCTACTACATAATACAAGGGGTTGCCTATCTGTTGGAGCAAATGTGAAATCTTTTTGTCTTTCACATACACATCACAGCCAAGGAAACCCTACGCAGCAGTTCTGCCATGTAATGCCATGAGATCGCTCTTAGTTGGAATCGACTTGACAGCAATTGGTTTAGTTCTTGTTGCAGTGTGAAAATGTTGAACCCAAAGCTTTTCTTCTTATGTTGATGTCAGATGGTCCATCCTGAAAGAGGGAATAAAAGAGTAGACCTGGAGAGGACATAAAATAGAATGTGGTGGTGACTCTTCTTAATATGATAGAACAATTGAATTGTACATGTGAACGATATGTCGATAAAACAACTTAAGAAAAAATAAGTCAGTTGTCATCTTTTCAAATATCAGGTGTTTGTGTATGAGAGCAGTATGATGCTATGTGCAAATACTTACATTGATAGATCTCATGTTTCTTGGAGAGCCATCTTGTGCATGAAAATTCATCATTATTTTCAGAAGTTCACAGAAATTTTCACCAGATGTCTCTGCACCTTGAAAAGAAAAAGTTCAGAGTCGCCTTTCCTCCTCCCACCCTGACATCCTTTGTGCAAAGGGAGAAGAGTAGCCCAGGCTGTCACTGTTCCCTTGCAAAGGTCAGAGAGGAGCAATTGTTGGGAGAGGTTTCCATCTTCTTCCTCCAACAAGTTTGCCTCATTCTTTTTCACAAATATTTCTTTTCTGCGCTACAAAACAGCCTTAGAGTTGTTGCTAGTATCATAATCCCAGAAATTTTCAACAACTTTACTTTCTATTTGTATGCATTTTGAGTTTATAGAAAATCCAGAGATGGTTCATCTTTCCACTTAAAAAAGCCCAGTGAAATGTGTGACCCAGGACAGTGTCTGAACACAAACTGCAAAATGAATATACCTGGACCTTTGCTCCTTAGACATGTATCCCCTCTCAATGGCATTGGTCAGGATGGTTCTGCCTGGGAATATGATTTCTAGACTTTCATATCACCATGGCTGTTGGAAGGCTGTTGGCTTCACTCAGGAAGCCAAAAAACCAAAAAGCAGAACTGGAGAAAACCCACAGCTGTATGCATCTGATGACAGTCTTAAACTGATTTTCCAAAGATAGGGAGCTCAGCAAAACCCAAAATCCATGATGTCAACAGCACTGGCCCTCCAGTCTTTAAGCCAGTGGGTATCCTGTGGAAGATTTAATCCATGTGTTCTTGATCTATTTACAGTTAACTCATCAAAATGCCATTTGCATAAGTGTTTCCAAAGTTTCATGAACTTTTTTTTCTTCTCAGTCTCTCAAATAGTTCTGGTAAGTTTTTTACCAGGGAACCACAATTCTCATGGTCTAACTTATTTTTAAAACCCCAACTTTGTAAATTTCAGGAGCTATTTCAATGACTGCTTATAATAGTCTTTGTTTCAGGAACAGTACGGCTCTTTAAAAGTGTTCCACTCAGCCAGTTTTAGTGGATCAACTCTTTGCTAGTGCTCGACTTCCTGTGTCTTTCCATGGCAGCCTAGAAAATGCAGTTCCTGCAGTTAAGAAAACACTGGACATCACAAAGGATTATGCACTGACAACGAACCCGTAGGTTGCCAATTCCAACTCTCTCAGAAGCTCCTCTGACGATGTGCCTGCTGATCTGCCTCCAAACAGTTCAATTCCTAGAAAACGCTGTTGGGCAGCAGTAGGAACTCAATGACAACTTACTTGGTCTTTGGTGTTGTTGTTGTTTTATTTTGACTTTAAGGAACAAATAATCTAATAATGATATTGAGCATGGATGCAAATAACTATGAAGCATACTTTGATCTTACAGCACCTAAAGAGTCTATAGTACCTCTCACTTGCATCATGTTAAAGTTTATCATTTTAGTATTCAAAGTTTCCCAGCCCCTTGCACAAACAAGCAACTATTTCAATACATGCAAACTATAGGGCTATTTGCTTGATTTTAAATTTTTACCTCATCTTGCCTTCTCTTCCCTTCCCCTAGGAAGTATATTTCTCATAAGTACTATTTTGCATTCTTCCTTCTGTGTTCCTATCAATAGCTAAACAAATACTAGTGAGCAGGATGACCTTCTGACAATTGGGTGCACATGTGTTTTCTTCCATCTCATGGAATGTGCCCTTATGAAGAAAACTGTACAGCTTCTAAGAAATTGCCCTTCTTTGCCTTTAAAAAAGGTGACCACAAATGTTAGGGGTTATGAAGGAGCCCTGGTGGTGGACTGGATTGCATGTTGGGCTGTTATTGGCAAGGTGCACAGTTTGAAAGCGCCATCCACTTCAGAGAAAGCTGAGGTTTTCCACAGGCTCAGAAACACCCGGGGGTAGTTCAACTCGATTCTGTGGAGTTGCTGAGAGAGTTGATTTGATGGCAGTGAGTTTGTTTTTCAAAAGAGCTCTGGAAGAGAAATAGTTATCTTCTCAGCTGCTATGGGGAAGGTCTGAGATGAGAAACTACCAGCTGCTTCACAAGAGAAAAGACCTGCCTGGATATTTCTGTACAGATCACAGCCTAAGGTACCCTCTGGGCAGTTCTATTTGAGCCTGTCAGGAATCCCCTGTGGTAGCACACTACCACCAATGTAAGGTTATAACCCAGAATCCCTCTGGAACTCTTCCACTCTAACCCACAGAACTGCCACGAGTCAGAATGCACTTGGTGGCAGCAGGTTTGTTGTGACTTTTGTTGGTTTGTTTTTAAGGGGCACTTCATATTGTTTGTTATGCTTTCCATTATGAACCATCCGACACTTTGATAAGAAAAACTAGCAATATGGCCTTGGGAGACTAGAAAAACCTAAACAAAGAGATAGCTTGGACTCCAGAGAAAAACAGAAGGCAGCCTATGCTCAGCCTGTACTTTGAATCTCACCTGCTAGCCATGGGAGATGGAAAACGACCCAGAGATGTTCAACTCTGTCTGAGCATCAAGATAACAACATCTGTCAGTCTTGCCACTCTCATGCGTGGACAGTGAGAGTGCAGATAAGAATTCTCATGTCTATTCTGGGTTGTTCTGTGATATTTCGTACCTCAAAGTGAAGTCACATGGTATTAGAGATACCCATACATATTTACTCTGAAGTCTTTATCTCATTAAATAGATTGATGATTACTGACAGTAAAGCTTAAAACTATAGCTTGTAATGGATAACTCGCGAAAAATTTCCCTGTTCTTACGATGATGATAGTCATCTTGCAGTCAGAAGCACAGATTCTCAGGGCTAGAAAGAAGCTGAAACCTCCAATCATTTGATTATAGAGATAAGAAAACCAAACTCTAAAAAGATGATATGACTGGCTTCAGATAAAGCTGTGTTGAGAATTCAGTGTTTCCTATTCAATGATAAGCTTTTGTGTTATATGATGCTTTGGGAGGTCATCTTGTTTTATACTTTTTTGGCATTTGTTTTTATCTCTCTTTAGCTAGATTGTGAGTTTCTTGAGAGCAGGTTATCTTGTCCTATATTTCTTTTCACAGTCAGCCCACTCAAATATTTTATGAATAACTAACAGGCAAATTACTGAGTAAATGCTTGTAAGATGAGCCAGTGAGTACACTAATGGGTGAATAGGAAATGTTAACATAAACTGTTAGGTGGGCGAGAAAAACCTTCAAAACCCACATTCTTTTCCATGTCTCTGTAGTGAGTGTCATTTGGTTTGTGGCTTAGCAGCAGTTAGTGTGAAAAAAAAAGTGTCAGGGCATAATTGACTCAGTATGACTCAAAATGCTATGCTAAATTTAGCTTTCATTAAAGGATGTATAGTAGCCAAACCAAGATCCCTGGTAGTGCAGCAGTTAAGCACTTGACTGCTAACAGAAAGGGTGGTGATTTGAACCCACTATCAACTCTGTGACAGTCTGCTTCTATCATGATTTACAGGTTTCCAAACCCAATAGGGCAGTTCTCTGCTGTCACCAGTTCATTAGAAGTCAAGCTGACTTCATTCTTTGGCAATGAGGTCTGTTTTGGGGGTGTATTTTTTCACGAGGATAACATACTCACTCCAAGTTCTTCAAATGAACATGTTTGGGTGTCAGATGTAAGGAAGCATTGGGCAACATTTAATTTTACCCAGTTGTACTTAGGGATCCCATCGGCCTTTAGCTGTTCAAATAGTTCAAGAAATGTTAGGTTGACAACCAAAATTTTGGTAGTTTGAGTTCACTCAGAGTGAACCAAAGTAAACTGATGATATGTATAGAATTGGTAGTATTGTCTGTCTGAGCAGTGCTCAGCCTTCTAAATACAATGCATGTCAAGTAGTAAGCATCGTGCCTGACACTGCATATACCTGTGGAATGTTGGCAGCCGACTTCCACTGCAAATAAAAGAGACAAGTGTCCTGCAAATAAAAGAGACAAGTTTCCTTGAGCTGCACAGATTTAAGAAGACAATACCTTCCCCAGGCATCTCTTTCCTAGCGCAAACTTCATCAGTATTCCACCCTGATGGGAAGGAAGAAACATCACTGGAAGCTTGGAAGCTAGAGGGATATGAGGTAAACTGAAATCTTACCCCCTGCCTGCCTTTTGAAGTGCAGATTCATCAATCTCTTTGATGTCCTTAGCCACTTCCAATGAACATCTTTCAACAGATTATTTACTTTCTTAACCACATCACTTTTCACTGGGTTCAGCATTCTTGTAGGATTCAAAGGATTTTGATACATTCCTCCAAAATGAATTCAGAAGGTAAGTGAGGGCAAAGGGAAAACATCTTTGAATAGGATTGTGGGTTCAGGCTGAGAGCAGGACAAGAGATGGGTGGGGTGCTTCGTGACTCAAGTGGCTAACAGTACATTCGCTTCAGCATTTCCATGTACCCTCCACTCTGTCAGTGGTCGGATGACTAACTCCGGCCAAGCAACCCATCAGTTCCTTTGTCTGAAAACATGGCCATGGTGGTTCTGTGTGTTTCTTTGGGGGCATGGCCTTCTAAAGACCTCTTCCAAATAGTGCACTGAAAGAGCCCTGAAGTCTACTCATGCTGTATCCTAACTCAAGGAAGGACTTGCATCAGATCCCCACTGGCTTGCTTATCTGCCTCACATCCTTCTTGCAGCACGTCTGACTATATGCAGGAGACTGACAATCTAAAAAGTGTTGCATTGTCTCCTTTAAAGTGCAGCTCCATGCTCGACTCAGCTTCTTCTAAACAGATTCATGCAGGTGGGATGGGAGAAGGACAATTAATAGTATACTTTTGTTGACAAGCAAAGCTTGGATGCCCTCGGCTTTTCTGTGGCAGCTAGGTTCCCGATTCTAACTCCTTGGGCGTGAGTGTGCTGAGATGAAGCAGCTACCCCAAGACAGTTTGATATGAGGGGAAGCAGTGGCTCCTTTGGAAACTGGGTTCTGGAGTGGCCGTGTCTGGTCATCACGTTGAGAAGCTGAAGGCCTGGTCTTCCCCGGAGCCCTTCTGTTTTGTAAGCATCCATTTCCCTGTGGAAGGAGTCCAGTGGTGCTGTGGGTTAGGGACAGATCAAATCCACCAGTGGCTGCATGGGAGAAAGATGAGGTTGTTAGCTCCCTTCATTTTTTTATACTCTCCCAAACCCTAAGAAACGCCATTATGAATCAGAACTGATACGATGGTTTGATTTGGGGGATTATTTCTCTGCATTAAATAGCTTTCTAATTAAAACATGCAGGTTGGTAACTGTTATCTGAAACAAAACTCTGATATAAAGAACACGCTGACTAATGTTAGTAAACTTTGGTCTCGCCTACCCGTCCATATTGTTTTACACCTGGGCTCCCAAATACACCTGTTGATTCTCATTAACAAGTGAGAAAGAAGCTCCAGCATGGTCTCTAATAGAATTTCCAAGAAAACAATAAAAAGAAAAAAAACATTGTGAAATGCCACTCACACATAAAGATTTTCTTAACCTTATTATTATTTAGAGAACCTATAAAAAGGGGCTTTATTCTTGCTACTTGGTTTGCTCCCCTAGTTTCAATTACAAGGTTTTCTGCTGGGTTTCCTAAAGGACCACAAAACTGCAAGTAAAAAAATATGATCTATTTATGTATTACCTTCTAGAACACAGAGATGGGGGAACTAGCAGGATTATTATAGTAACTTTCAATTTTGGGATTTGGGTCAAAGACTAGACCTTTGAGAATTACATTTAGAGTATATTATTTATTCTTGCAAATACCACACTAGGCCTTTGGAATCTTTGAGCCCCACCAAATAAACTTCAGGCTTGGGCCAGTAAACACCAGCCCGAACTCTGCAAGGCAAGGTTTGGCTTCTATTTGTGTGAAGGAGCAAGGAGATAAAGTGCTCTCGTGGAAATTATTTGGTGTAAAAACAGGAGTGGGATTCTTCCAGCTAATCTCTTCCTGGGAGATTACTGTGCTTCTTATCATTGAGACCTCTTCACCCAGATGTAGTCTCTCATTACCTGAAACTGCCCTCTCCTTCGGCAAAGCTATGTCTTGCAGCTTGTACTGCGGAATCCTCAGCACTGTCTTACTTTGGTCAAGATGCTTCTGTGATGGATAGATACGCTGACTGATGGGAAAGGCTGTGCTTCCAAAGAAGATTGGCAGAGAGCTGGCCCTTTCTGCAGTCATGAACTAATCAGCAGTGTTCTCCATGTTTGTAATGGGCTGAGATGCTGCAACAGAAAGCACAATAAAGTTGAGTGTGAGACCTTGAATTACAGTCCAACTATTCTAAATCCCACACCACTTCATTTTGGAAGAAAGAATTCCTTCTTTCTTTCACTCCTTTCTAAAGAAGCTATTACTGAACTATATGTGACTATGCTGTGTATCCCTGGTAAATCAAAGCAACATTTCTGTTGCTTCCATGGTGAGCACTATCAAGAGGAAAGAAGCAGATATCAAAAAATAAATCAATAAACAAATGGATATAAGATTATCAAACATGAGAAGTGCCAACAGGCAATGAATACATTCTTCATCTTTAGAAAAGAATAAGAAATGATAGAGGGATGAAGGGTTGAAAAGGAAAAAATATAGAGATATATTGAGATTCTAATGGGATACTAATATTGAGTTGATTTGATGAGATTGGTTGTGCAACTACACAGTCTTCATAAACTCAAAATAACAAATAAATAAAGGTAAATTTTTAAAAAGAAACAAAAATAGTGAAAGTTCATAGGCCTAACTCGGCCTTAAAAAAAAAAAACCTAGATTCCTTCCTCATCAGAGTTAAATATGCATCTGAGTATCTATCAAAGATTAAAGTTTGTGGACTTGGATTCGTTAGTGACACACAAGTACATTTCAAACCAATATGCACACAAGAGGATAGGCTCCAGAGATGGTTAATGTTGTGTGTCAACGTGGCTGTGCCTCTCGATGGTGATCTAACATGAGCACCAAATCAGCTGAAAAGGGAATTTCCTTGGAGGTATGGCATGGATCCAATATATAAATGGTTTTTTTTTTTCCAGCAAAGTTCACTCTAGCCCATACTTTTCTTATGTCACCTGATCTCCAGTTCTTGGGACAAAAACATCTGAAAATCTCCAGCCTGTCACGTCACTAGCAGATTCTGGATTCACCAGCCTCTGCAACTCTGTCAGGTTAAAATAGCTCTTTGGGAAGAAAGGAGGAACCCTTGTGGCTAAATCGATTACATATTGGGCTGCTAACTACAAAGTTAGCACTTTAAGACCACAGGTCTCTCCAAGAAAGAAAGATGAGTCTTTATGTACGGGTCAGTCAAAAGAGATTAAGATACCTTCCTGTTTGAGATATAAAACAAACAAGCTATAAAATACAAGCAAGTATCTTATTTGTCCTTAGTCTCAGAAACCAACAGGCACTATTCTACTCCAGTCTGTTGGGTCTCTATCAGTCATAATTGACTCAGTTGCATTGAGTATGGGTTTGAGAGTTTGGGAAAGCAAAGGATAAGGGAAGAGAGATATTTTTGACTTTTCTTTTTGAGAGAAAATGTCATCTGTTCACAGTAATGTTGAGGAAAAAAACTGGTGAGTATTTTGCTGTTGGTTGAAGCAATAAGGGAAAGCTAAAGTGAGTACATCTTTTCCTATAAAGGATATCACCCAAGGTATGCCTGGGCATGATGAATGTAACAGGACCATTTTGATGCAAGAAATAAAAATTACCTATTAAAATGTCTAAAACAGGAGTTTACAAACTAAGATATAAAGAAGTTCCAAGAGTGCTCCAGCATCTTAATGATTCCCTCAGACACAGAAACTTACCCTCTTCTTTGTTCATCATCCTCAACATATTAGAATTTTCATTATTTCTACTTCAAGACATTTGAAGACATTTCTTCCATTTGTCTAAAAGATAGTTTTCTTCTCTATGAGAAAATGAACAGCAATCATTAAATGCCAAAATGTCAGCATTGTATTATTTACTAAAAATCTGTCATTAGTCTTCATTAATGCATATTTCATTGATGGGCAATATCATTACAATGATATTGATAATAATAACAAAAACCAATGAAATTCCTCTGATTCATTCAAAGGCAAACAGCTTTGCTCAAGAAACACTCCCTATAAATTCTGTACCAGAATACAGTATTGTGGGAGCAACCAGCTTTCAGACCTCCTATGCTCCCCATTAATCTACACCTCCAATTCTATCTCATATTGCAAGAACCCTCACACATATATACATCAGCATGCTAAGATACATATCTCACTCTCTATAAAGAGTGTCAGTAGGCATGATGCTGCACCAGTGTGCCTGCAGTGCTCGTGCCTGTGGAATAATCTGCTCTTTGGAGAGTAGACCTGGAAAGAGACCCTCAACTACTAGAAGTAGTTCTGGGCCCTTTGGATATGGGTTCTGAGATCATGGTTCTCTGAAGACAAGGCTACCTATATTTCTAAAAGTCTCTAGAGACTTACTTTTGTGAGTCCCTTACTCACAGGATAAGTGAATGTACAGAGACAATAACTGGATTAGTAGTTGCTTTAGGGATATGGCTGAAGAGCTTAAAGGGATATGGGAAGGTAATTATAATGAGTATAACAATGATGGAAATGTTCTGAAATTGATTATGGTGATGACTGCAAACTTTTAAAAATGCTTTTAAAATTTCAAATGAACTGAAATATAAGTTAACATATGCTTTAATTGAAATTTAGATTAATTCAAATTTGAATGAAAACGAAAATGTTTCCATTTGAATTACAGGTAATTCAATTAAATATGTTTTAATGTGAATTATAGGGTATGTGAACCATATGCCAATAAAACTTAATATGTATGCACACATATATCCTCAGTGGTTTTACTTGAACTCTTCTTATTCCCCCTGACAGTATTCCTCTGCTCCCTATAGTTTCATGGGTAATTACACAGATAAAATGTGATTTCTGCTGCTATTTGTGGTGGTTAGCTGCCTTTCGATCGATTCCAGCGCAGTGATGCTAAGTACAATAGAATTAAACACTACTCAGTTCTGTGCCATCTTCATAATCATTACTCTGTGTGAGCCTATTGCTGCAGCCACTGTACCTATCCACCTCATTGAGAGTCTTCCTTTTGTTAGATTCCTTCACTTTGCCAAGTATGATATCTGTCTTCAGGGACTTGCTTACCTTTCCTTCTAAAGTGTTCAAAGTGTGTGAGACAAAATCTTTTCATTCTGATTTCTAAAGAGCATCCTGGTCATACTTCCAAGACATATCAAGACATGTTTCTTTCTTTTTCTAGTAGGCCTTGATATATTTAGTATTTTTCATCAACATAAAAATCCTATGCTTATTCATTGCGTAGGTTTCACATGCATATGAGATTATTCAAATGCCATGGTTTGAGTCAGAGATACCTTGTTCCTCAAAGCAACATCTTTGTTTTTCGATAGTATTGAGAAGCATAGGTATTTTGCAGCAGATTTGCTCAATACAATACGTCATTTGATTTTCTGACAGCAACTTTCCTGTGTGTCCATTATGGAAGCAAGTAAAAGGGAATCCGTGACAACTTCAAAAGTACTGTTTCTCATGATGCTGCTTATTGGTCTAGTTTGAAGATTTTTGTTTTCTTTATTTTGAGATGTAATGAATAGTGAGGCCTGTAGGTTCAAGACAAAGTAGACTTTGGGGACTATTCCAGTAGATATAGGATGATATCATCCTGCTTCCCCTCTTCATACTGTCCATTATTTCTAAGGTGCAAAACTTGGGAATGCCTTCTACTTCGGAGTCAGGTGACACACATTCTGTTTATTGTAATGGCAGGAAGTACAAGGCTCACTTGCATGAAGAAATTGAGTAATTCATTAAGTAATTTTACTCGCTCATTAAAATCAGTGATTTTTAAACTGGTCCTGACACATGGCAACCTATGTGTATCGGAATAGGACTGTGTTCCACAGACTTGCCCATTTTTCACGTCATTGTTCTTAGTTACTCTAGCGTCAACTCTGACTCATAGGGACATAATGTGTAACAGAACAAAATAAATGCCCTACCCGAAGCCGTCCTAACAAGAATTTGTATGTTTGAGCCATTGTTACCGTGACCAGATCGATCATTCCATGAAAAATTAAGAAAAGGGAACAATCCAATTCAGAAAATTTTGAACAATAGCATTGTGTTAGTCCAGGAAGATTCGAGAAACAAATCCATGAACACGCACATGTGTAGGAGGGAGAGGTTTATATACAAGAGGAATCAAGCACTGAGAAAGCATCCCAACTCAGTCCAGCCCAAGGTCATAAGTCCGATATTAGCCCCTATGTCTGATACTAGTCTTTAGAGTCTTCAAACTCAGAAATCACATGCAACCATGCCAGGACAATCACAGGCCAGTAGGTGCAGAGTCGTGTGTTTCCGGTGGTGGTAGAAGTATCTCAGCACTGTAGGCATCTTAATCTACATGGCTTTGCTGGCTTCGGAAGTCTCGTTCCATCAGGGTAAGCTCATATGGCTTCTCCTCTGGCACCTCCAGTTTCCAGGACTGAGGATCAATCAGCATGCTGCCATGTTGTCTTGTCTTGTCTTATAGTCTCCAAAAGACTGAGCTGTGAATCTCTCATCTCCAAGTGGATAATTCCTCAAGATTTCCCATAATTCTCCGGAGAAAGCCATGCCCACACAGAAGCCTCATTGGATGTCTCCATTTTGACAGGTTGGACTCCACCGCTAAACCCCCAATCCTGAAATTGACATGATTACATGACTGCCACAAGCATTAATAACACATGCTAGCACAATTTTGTTCATGATATTTGAAAAACATCTATAGCTATACATTAATAGTAGGAAACAAAAATTGCCTTAAATTCAAATTGGATTAAAAAATTTGGAGTAAGGGACATCATTCCTGATGTCCAATCTTGACTAAAAATTGATAATATCAGAAATATCTTTACTTGTTTTTTACTGACTATATGAAGGCATTTAGCTGCACAGGTTACAACTAATTAGAAGAAAAAAAACCTTATGAACAATTGGAATTCCAGAACTCTTAATTTTGCTCATGTAGAATTTATACATCAATCAAGTGGAAGCTATTTAATGAGAATAAGAGGATACTTATGCTGCATGGTTTAAAATAGAAAGGATTGTTTAACAGATCTGTATCCTTTTAGATTACTCTTTTAATTTGTATGCGGAACAAATAACCCCAGAATCCAGACTTGGAATACTGAAGAATTGAAGGAAGTCTCACTAAGAAGTGTGATATAAAGATGATCTTGATTGAAAAAAGTGAAGATGATCTTGCTTGACCAAATCTTTGCTTTACAAAAGTAAAAATGATGTGAATCTGTTATACTTGAGCATTAAAGCAAAGCAAATCCTCACAACTAAAACTGGTAAATAGCATCATAATAATTATTGAAGAAATTGAAGTTTTCAATGACTACTTTCCAATTGTTGCCAATGAGTCCCATGGAAACAGCAGTTAAGAAATCAAACGACATGTTGCATTGGGAAAATTTGCTGCAAAAGACCAATTCAAAGTCTTAGAAAGCATGCCACGTTGATGAGTAAGGTGAGCCTGATTCAAGTCTTTCCAATGGACTCATCTGAATTTGAAAACTGGACCACAGAAAAGGGAGTTCCAAGAATATTTAATAAATTTGAACTTTGGCATTGCTGAAAAATATTGATTGAATATGCCATGGACTATTAGAAGAATAAATAAATCCATCTTGCAGGGAGCATATTCAAAACATTCCTTAAAAGTGAAGGTGGAGAGATTGCATATTGCTCTTGTGTACTTGGACATCTTACTGTGAAAGAGACAAAACAGCAGCCAAAATTGTTCAGATGTAATTTTGCTGTATGTTCAACCCATACCTGAAGAAACAAAGCATTCATTGCTGCACCTCTACGATAGAGCATCCATGACAAAGCATAATGTAGCTTGGATACCTATTGGAACTTCTTAAACTCTCATACCTGCACACCAAGGATGGCTTTGAGGAAAGGGTGCATTTTACAATTTTTAATCTATCATAAACTATAAAATCATTTTTCACTATATCTGGGACTAAGTATGAAGTATTTATTCCTCTTTGAATATCCACATCACTTTCAGTAAAAATCTGAGACAAATATTTTATTGTTATACAATTTGTATACTTTGCTTTGCTCTGGGTCCTATTTGGGAATTTTTCATGGGGATTCCCACAAAACAATTATAAACAGAATCCTTGATTTTTCCAGCTAAGGGTCTTATTTGCAAACAAATATATTAAAAGGTGAATTTTCCCTACTACAAATGAATTGTTCACAACACCAAAAGATCACAAAGCTCCTTTAAGGGACATTTTCTCAAGTAGTGTTTCCAAATCATTAAGGACTTAACAGGAAAACATTAGAAAGGGAAACATTGTAAGCCACTGTTGATTAAATATCTCTGAGGTAAATTACAAGGACAAAAGGATAAGAACAGGATAATAATTGTTGTTTGAATATATTTTTGAAAGAAAACTAAGCACCTTAGAACTCTATATAGTTTTTCATAATTCTTCCTTGCCAAATTGGGATATTGAGACCTTCCATCCTGCACTAAAGGGCTCTGGTGGCCTAGCAGGTTACCTTTTGGGGTTGTTATTGATAAGGCCAGCAGTTTGAACACACAAGCCACAGAAAGATGACTTTCTATTCCCATAAAAATTTGTAACATAGGGAAGCCCACTGGGTCAGTTCTACGCGGTCCTATGAACTCACCATGAATCAGACTAGACCTGAAATTACTAAGTTTTTAATTTTAGCATATACTTTTCCCCCAAATCCTTTTCTCTTTGCTTTCAAGATCTTTCACATTCTACTGTCAGAGTCACTTCTGAACCAAGAGATAAAACTTCAAATAAAGAGATACATTCTACAAGGAGGTACTATTTGTTCCTTTCCTTGAATTGATCGGAGCCTCATTCCTACTCTATTCCTAAAAAACTTAGAATAAGCAGCAGATGCTCTGTAAGTATTTTTCTGACTTACCTTGGCCTGCCAGGTCTCTCTTTTTGTATACTCCCTTTGTGCCTTAGATGCACCTCCATTAGAACACAAATAGCATCAATCTGCTAATCATCTCTCTACTACATCAATAATTGTTGACTTATGACAGCCTTTTAGGTGTCAGAAACGGTGTGCTCTGTAGAAATTTTAATGACAGATTTTTTCGAAGATCACCAACCCTGTTTTCCAGGGTTTTCTGTTAGCCTGCAAACACATTAATTATTTGCACCACGCATTATCTGGAGAGACTCTATCTATCCACTAGAGCAAAGTTTCCAGAGGAGCATAGCTGCTATATGTTTATAACAAAAGAGCCCTGGAGGCACACTGATTGTATTCTGGCCTGCTAACCAAAATGTTGATAATTCAAATCCACTCATTGAACACGCAGGAGAAAGGCCTGAACACTTCTGTATATTTCACAGCCTAGAAAAACCGACAGCCTTTTTGTTTTGTTTTCAACATTTGCTATTGCATCCACAACTTTAGTGATCTCTTCTTGAGAGCAGGCATGAAGCTAGTGCATTTCATTAGAATCCATTTTTCTTAGATTGGGGCCAGAATTCAATGCAAAACCCTAAATCATTCACACATTTCTGGTTCATATGTGTCTCTAATTCACTTTAGAGAATCACTTGAAAATAGGGAACATAATAAGTCATCCTGCTGAAAAATAAGTTAATTTTATTCATAGTGTCATTAATTTAGCCAATGGTATTGAATTTAAAACACTACTGAGAAAAGATCATTATTTAAGTATAGACTGGTTTCAGATGAATTATTGACTTATACAGATTAAACTCTTAAGTGACTGGACACTATTTAGACATACAATGGGGGTTGGTGGTTGGGAAAATTTTCAATATCACTCATCCACAAAGGCAAAGCCAGGCCTCCCAGACAATACATGTCATAAGAAAACAAGGAGATTTTTAAATGAAAAATATATGGTACTTTTGGGCCACCATTTACTGGGCACCCTCAAAGTAAGAGATTCAAACCAAAGTTCAAAACAGGCAAATTCCATAACCTTGGGTTGATAGTCATCTGCTTCTTCTCAGAAAAGGACATTTCAAGTCTTAAGTCTAAATGATTATGGTGATTCCTTAAATCTGTTATAATTGAATTTGAGGTAAAACCCTGTTCTCTTAGTGAGGTTTTGACATCATATCTTTTTCTGCTGTGGCCTATTAAGGATGATGTGTGCCTCAAAGAACAGAGTCTAAAGTTCCAGTAATATAGCACATGGCCTTGGCCACTATATACAAAACAAACATAATCAAACTAGACAGAGCAGAGCTTCTGTAATCCACATTTTTCTAACTAGACGAGTATCCAGCAACTCACTTTGAGTTAGTACAACTAGTGGTGTCACCTGGAAAGGTTCTCTCTAGTAACAGTGAATTTTTTTTTTCTTAAAAGTACTTTCCTTCTGTGGCAGTCAAGTGCTTATGTTAATTTTATGATTGAAATGTAGGGGTGGAGTCTAGCCTGTTAATCTGGAGATAGCCATTGAGTAGGCAATGAGGCCTGTATGTAGGCATGGCTTTCTCCTGAGACTACTGGGATATTTCCCTATTGAAGATGATATGCTATCTTCAGTTGTTGGAAGTTAGTCTCAGACACAATGAATCACAGACAAGACAAGGTGGCAGCATCCGAGAGGAGCTAGAGGAGCTGATGGAGAGACCACATGGCTTTGCCCTGATGGAGCAGACTTCTGAAGCTGGGGTGGTAACATGGAGACCTCTGCCAGTGATGAGTTGCTTCTGCTCTTGATGGACCCTGAACCCTGGAAGCGAGGAGCCATGTGGAGACCCCTGCCAGCACCGGGATTCTGCACCGAGTGACCTGTGACTTCGTGAGTCGGAAGGAGACTTTATAGACTGATTTCGGGCATGTGGATTAATATCGGACTATGACTTTGAACTGGACAGGACTCAATATCCTATTCCTCTTGTATATAAACCTTTTCCTTATATCTATATGCATGTCTTTGAATTTGTTCCTCTAGTCTACCTGGACTAACACACCTTCCAACCTCATTTAACCACATTCCAACCTGCAGCTGTGAAATTTTGTTTCCTGCTCGAGAAAAATGCCGCAGAAACTGTTGTGATGTTCAACACAGCTTACAAGGACAGCACCATGAGAAAGCCTTAAGTGTCTGAGTTGTTATCTCATTGAAAAAAATGAAATGTGAAATGTTGACAGATGACAAACCTCATTCTGGAAGTCAGTCAACTGTCCACACTGATTAGAATGTCAACATAGTTTGTGCACTTGAGTTCGAAAATCATCGACAGACCATGGAAGAGATGGGGATGCTATCTGGACTCTCTTGGAGCTTGGTTCAGTGAATTGTAATGGAAGATTTGGGAATGTAAGGGTCGCTGTGAAATTTGTACCTCCAATTCTGACTGACCAGTAAAAAGAGCACCGAGTGGAAACATGTCATGTTTTGAAGCCACCCAGACATTTTTTCCAAGGCCATTACTGGTGAAGAGACATGGTGCTCTTCTTAAGACCCTGAAAACAAACTTCAGTCAAGCCCGCGAAAGACTTCATCGTCACCTCCAGCCAAAAAAAAAAAAACTCTCCAAGTGAAATAAAGAATTAAGACGGTGCTCATTTGTTTTTATCATCTGAGTGGGATAGGACATTTGGAGTTTGTTACACCAGGCCAGATTGTTAATCAAGTGCTCTATTTAAGGGTTCTGAAAAGATTGCATAATAGTTGCAACAACAATAACAACAACAACAAAAGCCTTTTTGTGGCAGATGAGAGATTGGTTTTACCACCACCAGTGAACTTAACCCACAAGGTCATCTCGGTGTGCCAGTTTTTGTCCCCAAACAGCAAATCTCTTGCCTCATGCACCTGATTCATGGCACTCCCTGTGACTTTCTTTTGCTTCTGCAAATGAAGAAGGACAAGAAAGGAAAGCGATTTGAAGATGGAGAAGAGGTGAAGGAAAATATGTGGAAGGTGCATTTCAAACAGATGAGTTTGAAAAATGTTTCCAAGAATGGAATTGCAAATTTGACTAAGGTATTAAGTGGAATGGAGGGTATTTTAAAGATGATAAGACTGTTTCCTTTTTTTAAAAAAAGGTAAATACACAGTTTTTAAACTAGTTTTTAACATAGGTTGTTAAAAACAACCCTGGATTTTTTTTTTTTGAGGGGGGAGTTCTGTCTCATGTAACGTAGTTAATTATATTGGGGAATTTTCTTTTGATTTCTGTTTTGTTGAGTGTTTTTATTAGAAATGAGCATTGGGTATTGTCAAATGCTTCTTCTGTATCTGTTGGTATTCATGTGGTTCTTGACTGGTTTATTTAGTGGAGTACACTGATTGCTTCAAGTGTTGAACCACCTTTGTATTCCTGATATGAATCCCAATTGGTCATGATGGATTATTCTTTGGTTATATTTTGGATTCTATCGGATAGACTTTCATTGAGAATTCTTGTTTCTATATTTATGAGGGACATTCATATGTAGTCTTCTGTCCTTGTGGGATCTTTGCCTGTTTGGGGTATCAGGGTTATGCTTGCTTTATAGAATGAGTTTGGGAGTTTGTTGTCCGTTTGCATATTCTGGAATACTTTGTATAATTGATGTTGACATTTCCCTGAACACTTGGCATAATTCTCCTGTGAAGCTATCTGGCCTTGGAATTTTCTTGGTTGAATGTGTCTTTGCGACCTCTTTTGTTCATTTATTGAGGGCCTATTGCCCATTTCTTCTAGATTTTAAAACTTGCTGGGATAGTCTTTTCTTGGGGTAGGGGCATCACTGCCTTTGGTGGTCGTGGGTGTTACCCAGTGCTGCTCCTGAGATTTGAACCACCAAGCCCGTAAGCCGCAGTCCCACACTCAACTACTTATGCCACTGGGGCTCAGGCCTGGAATACAGTCTTTTATAATATGTGCTGTTAGTTTTTTTTATTTCATTTGTGCCTATTGTAATGACACCTTTCTCATCTTTAATTCTAGATATTTGCATTTTCTTTCTTTTCTTTTGTTGTTTAACAACACTTTGTCAATTTTGCTAATTTTCTGTAAAAACCAATATCTTATCTTACTGATTTTCCCATTTTCCAGTTTGTTACTTCCAATCTGATCTTTATGATTTCTTTCTTCTGTTGTTGGAAGGTTTATGTTGTTGTTCATGTTCAAGTTGTTGAAAGTGTTACTCAAGATGTTGGTTTGGGATTTCTCCTCTTTTTTTCATGTGTATGTTGATGACTCTACCTTGATTTCTGATCATTGCTCTTGCAGTATCCCAACATTTTGGTATGAAGTATTATCAATGGTATTATATGAAGTATATTCAATGAAGTATATGCAATGGGATTCCTCATGATTATTTCCTCCACACAGTGATTCCATATCTGGGAAAAGGATGTATGTACAAATGGACTTGGTCATGTCATTCCCTGAAGCAAAGCAGAAAGAAGAGGAGGTGGCAAAGAAAGACACGGAAGAGGTGCAGGGAGGAAAGGAGAAGGGGAAGAATTAGAAGGTAGGAGAGAAACAATAACTCAATTACAAAAGAGGAAAAAGAGCTTCTGAAAAATATTGAGACTGCCGTCTCTGTTTATTAGAGTCTTTGTAATAATGTCAATCGTGGCTGAAAAAGTAGGCTCCTAGAATATTTAGTTCTATTTTGCACGAACCATCTCAATCAGAAAAAAAAAAGTGAGGAAATCCCAAAATATAGAAAGGAATGCAGACACCAGACAACAAAATTCAATGACTAATAGTTACTCACTGAACAAGGCACACCCTCCCTGAGTTACAGTTTCCTCATCTGTAAAGTAATTAAATAACAGCACCTATCGCCCGAGGTGGCTTTGAGGACAAGAAATGATGTGCACAAAACTGTGCAAATGAGAAGTTATGTGGATTAAATCCTTATTAAAACACAAATAAAACTATTGTCTCTGAATACACACTTATATAGTTCAGCAGATTAAAAGAAACAATTATACAACTTGTCTCTCGGCATCTTTACCTTCATCCTTCTTTCTCCCCTCCTGCCTTTCATTCCCAGGTTGCTCATTCTTTACCCAGAGTATTCTGTTTTCTACAAAGATCCAAAGTAAAAAAAAAAAGCCTTTGGAATTCACTTGGGTTAGATCTATATTTTCATAAGAAAAAACAAAAAGCTCTTTCTCCCCTAAGCTCTCTTTATACACCTGGCTTAGCGAGAAAATAAATTAGCATTTTGGAAGCACACATCTGCCTCCACCACAGGTGAGACATTAAAGCATTCCCAAATGTATCAAATCCCCTGACTTTGATCAGTCCGATGGGGACATTCATTGTCCCATAAAACAATGGGCAGATTCTTTTTTTATTGAAGTCGGTACTTCTAATGAAAATGCACCCCAGGATAAAAACAGTCCTGCCATTTCCAGAAAGCCTCCTCAGAGTCAGGTGGCTCTTTCGCCTTTGAAAGCCGTGGGCTGGATTGACTCAACATGAGGTAGCTGACTTTTATTTCCTTTCCCACTCTGTGCCCATTTGTGGCATCAGGCCGGGGGAAGGAGCTCTGTGTCATAAAGGCGCCCACAGCCGGCCTGTGTCTCCCCCTGCTAGTCAGCATGGTAATTTGGGGAGGGGCCTTAGATATCTGACCTCATGACCAAAGGAAAGTCCTGTGATTAACTGTGATTTTTATCTTTAGACTTCAAAGATGGACTCATGCAGAGTGAGCAATCTGTAGGTCAGATATCCTACATCCCAGTCATTTTCTTCCTCAGTCAGGAATTCAGAGAACTAAATCCCGGCCAGCTGTGAAAGATATCTATCCTGTCAGCAGACAAGCTGGCTGCCTGGACCACTAAGAAGAATTGTTCAAAATAATGCTATTCAATGTCCCTAAGAGTTTGTGTTGAAAAAAGAACAAATGGAAAATTTAACGCCTAAATGATCTATGCTTTCTTTAGAAAGCAAGATTATTCTCACATTTCTTCTTTTGTGGTCTCAGCGTTTTGCATCCACTTGCCCCAACTTGTCCTGTTGTCAAGGAGTCCACTCCAAGGAATGGGGACCTTATTTGTCACCGGTGAGAAGTGCTCTGTAGGAGCCGTGACCTTTATGTAAACAGAGTCCCAGACCCTTCTTCCTTGGTGTCCTGCAAGTGGGGCTCCACTGTGAACATTTGGGTTAGTAGGGAAGTGTCAAGGATCTGTACCAGCTAGGCACCTTTAAAGGAGCCCTGCAGCCCCAGTTACCCACGACATGGTCAGTGGTTCCAAAGACAAGGCCCCTTCTACTCCTGTAAAAACTGATCTTGGAAACACACAGGAACTTCTCTATCCTTTCCTTTAGAGTACGTATGACTTAGAATTGACCTAAAGACAACCCAATGTTTGTTTTGTTGTTGTTGTGTGTGTTGTTTACTTATGTGTTTTATGACTTTTAAGAGGTATAGATACTTCTTGTTCATTATTTCACAGATATTTACAGAGATTTTGCTACAGAAATGATGTTGTGTCGGGCCATGAGATTAGGAAGATAAAAAATATGATGTCAGTCTTAGAGACTTTAATAATAATGATGTGAACAAAGCCAACAATAATGTCTAAGAATGGTATTGACCTTTAATTTTTCATGTACTGTGATACGCACTTAGTCATATTAATACTTATAATTCAATGCAAAGTGTCTACTTTAAAAAATTAATTTGTCACCTTAAAAATTCTCCATCATACAGTCCAGCTTCTCAAGATTTTTGCTCAGCATATTATAAAATATCCCAACCCCAGTGCATACCTTTCCTGATTTGAAGTAATTCAGTGCCTCCTTGTTCTTTCAAAGACTGTCTCTTGGGCTATGTACAGGTTTATCATGAGCACGATGAAGCCTAGAATTCTCATTCTTTGAGATGTTACCCATAGTTTGTCATTCATTGCTGATATGAGATGAATCTTGACTGAAGGCAGAGGAAAATGTTTGTTAGTGTTTCATTGACTGTGTGAATCCTTAAAAAACTGTGGGTAACAGTGTTTACTCTCCAGTGCATAACTTACTCTTTCTTTCCTTCTCTCCATTGGTAACCATCAAAAACTGTTTCTGATGCTCTGTGTAAACCTTTCCTGCATGTTTCACTGTAGTCGTGTCTTATAATATTTGTCCCTCTGCGCTTGACTAAGTCTACTCAGCATGTCTTCCAAGTTAACGCATATTCTGAAGTGTGTTGTAGATTCATCATTTTCTCTTTAGCATTGTATAGTATTTTACCCATTTGTTCATTGATTTGTTCAATATTTTGATACTGTGAATTATGCTGTGATGAACATGAGTATGCATATATCTGTGTCCAGTTATTGTTTCTTTATGTACATTACCTCGTGGTAGTATTGCTATTATTTTTTCCAAATTCAAATTCCGAAGTGTCACATCATTTTCCACCATGGTGGCACCATTTTTTTTATCCTGCTGGTAGTGTATGAGGGCTTCAATCTCTCCTTGCCAGAATCATTTATTTTATGTTTTTCAGGACTTTGGCATTAATGCTGGAGTAAAATGATATGTCAATGGTGTTTTTATCTGTTTCTCTATAGCTAATGATCACAAACATTTTCATGTCTTTGCTAGCTGCCTGAAAGTTTCTTTGGGAACTTGTGTATTCAGGTTCTCTTCTCAATTTAAAATTACATTATTTGTCTTTTTGCTGTTGATTAGTTGAAACTTCTCCATGTTTTAAAGATTAACCCCTTATTGTATATATTAGTGCCAATTATTTCCCCCAGGTAATGGTTCTCTTTTGACTCTTTTATTGCATATACAAGTTTAACTTTCAGGAGCTCCTAGACATCTGCATAGCCTTCTGTTGCTTGCACAGCTTTATTTATTTGGTAGTGTGCTTATGCCATGTGAAAAGGCTCTCGGGTTTGTCCCTCCTTTTTCTTTGGTGATCTTTAGAGCTTTCAGTTTTACACAGAGTCTTTGATTCATCTTCAATTCATCACTGTCTGTGGTGAAAGATTTGGCCTTTGTTTTAGTTTTCTACAAATGAATATCCCACTTTTCTAGCACTCTGGTAGAGGCCCTCTATTCCTCACTCAGCAGGTTAGTCATTTCTATTACATTTCATCTTTTAGGAGAGTGGTTCTCAACTCTCCTAATGCCATGACCCTTTCATACAGCTTCTCATACTGTGCTGAAACCCCCAACCATGAATTATTTTTGTCGCTCGGTCATAACTGTAATTTTGCTGCTGGTGTGAATGGGGTGACCCCTGTGAAAGGATCGTTTGACCCCTAAAGGTATCATGCCCCACATGCTGAGAACCACTGCTATAGGAGATAATACATTTAAATATTTAGCCCATGGCTTATTTAGGATGGGCACTAGGAGTAGTAAAATCTCCACATGCTTCACATCACTGCCATAATAAATTTGAAATATGTGCATTCATATCAGGCATGTGTCATATAACTGTTTTCTATTTTGCTGAGATAGCAGGATGTCATAAATTAATGATAAATTCACGCGGCACCCACCTGCTGTGCCCTGACCTAATGTCTTTTTGCTAATTTAAATTTTTTGGTACACAGGTGGAGAGACCTTAGACTGTGGTTGAAAATTTTAAAAATGTCAATTGCATCCAAATCTTCAACAATACTTCCCTATTCTTTTGCTCAGCTGCCATTTAAGAAGTCCTCTTGAATTAAACCTCCCACCTGTTCATCATAAAAGTCAAGTAAGGAAAGAAAGAAAAGCAAATACTGTTCACCATCCCACTTCGAAAGCGATGTCTTTCATTATAAAATCCTGAAAAGGCCCCCGATCTATTATATCACCAGCTGTGGCCTTTTACCTTCTAAGAAAATAGCTGACATCTCACAAGGCAGAGACATTGTGCTTAAGGATGCCATAAATATCTCCCTTAAATCCTGCATGATAAATTTCCCTCTGATTAGTTAAGCAGATACTGTAAAATGCCAGGGTGGGAGAATACTCTGCTGATGCTAAGCTAAGTCTCTAGAGATAGCCACAGACCAACCCCCTCTTCAGAACTGCATTGCCCAACAACTGGAGTTCCAAGGAGCAGGAGCAAACAGTTTGCCTTATCTCTTCCCATTGAGATTCTTTTAAACTGGTTTCAATTACAGGCAAACTAAACTTTACTTATACGACACTCAAAGCCAGTTGAATTTTTTAAAGGTTCACATGGGAATATGCACTTCTGAAGAAAACACAGTATACATCTTAGACTCGGCTTAAAAGGGGTGGGGGACAATCCTGGTTATACAATAAAACCTAGGTTTTCAGTTTTGTACATGAATTTGAAATGAGTATATTCCTGACTCACATTCTATTTTACTTTGGATTCTTGGGAAGATTGGTCCCTATTCTTTGATGTTTAATAACAAGTTTTCATTTGTAACTATTAGTTGGTCTTCCACAGAATTGAGTTGCTGGAAGGAATTGAGGAGGGAAAGGATATTTTTGGATCAAGTGTATGAAATGGAATTGGTGAATGTAGCCATAGACCTGAGCAAAGCATACTCAGATCTCACTGTCTGCCCCAAAGAACTCGATTTTTCCCTATGTGATTTTCCCAGTGGCGTGCTGTTCAAATCAGAAAGAATAAATAAAAATGCAGACTGTGGTGGCAGAAAAAAATGGAAAAATTGTATGCAGTCCTTTTCTACTGTGACCTTCATTTATTCTAAGATAGAAGTTTAAGATGGATTTCCTTTCTGTTTTGGTTTTGTGTGGGTTTTAAGCCATAGATAGCCAATTCATTGCTAGAGGGGAGTTTTATGTAAACAATAAAAGAACAAAAAGGCAAGCAGGGGCATTGAATGCCTACCTTCTAGACAGTCAAGAAACATTTGAATAGTAGAATTAGGGCAACTGAACCTGGGAAAGAATTAAATGATAGTGGTAGTGTTTGAAGAGATGGCAGCAAAGCAGCTAAAACCTTAACTCATTTATCTTCATGTCTGAGTGCGTCGTGTCTGAATGTCTCCAGAATCCCATCGCTCAATTCCTTCTTCCAACATCCATTGATCCCTCTTTCATCCATCTAACGCAGAATGGAAGATAAGTCACTATGTATTTTGCTAAAACACCTGATAATTTACTAATTGACAATTCAATTTTGTTCAAATGAGAGCCTGGCGTTTCTGATCTTCAAAGTGGACATTTGGCAGAGTAGGTTCTCCATGTGTTCCTCTTTAACACCTGGGCACTTCACTTTGTCTAGAGGAGCTGCGCTTCATTCATTGCCTCAGTTTCTCTCATGTCCTTCGTGGAGAATTTCATGTTTATCGGTTGTCCTCAGGCACCAAAATATAATACGACCATACTCAGTCCAGTCTCTCTGGAAGAGACCGACCAGCCCCAGAGAACACTGGCATTCCTTCTGACTCAGCTGCCACTCATACTGTCATCAGAGGCTACTGTCGTAAAGCTTTAAGTTACAGGAACCCCTTCAGTCTCTAGTTGTTATTTATAGAGGAGTTTATGGGATTCTTCCACAACTCAGGAGAGGAAAATCAAACAAATGTCACCTCCTACTATCGTGGCAGCTAAGTTTCAGTCTGAAAATAGAAGCTGGAATATTAGCCCATAAACTAGGAAGCCATTTATACTTTAGGAACACGGTTAAAAAATGTTCATCCTCCGATCCCTTACTTTACAATTTCTGAGCAACATTTCTGTTTATGTGCACATTCAGTTGAACCCCGAGACAGTTCTTTGTACTGGGTGAGTCTTTAATACCCAGAATTAAATCATTCCTCATCCTCCCCCCACCCTTTCTCTCCTCTCTTCCCTCACTCTATCTCCTACCCCTCAACCTTCCTCCCTCTTCTTTCCAGCCCTCTTTCTTTCTCTCTCTTCCTTTCAAAAATGCTAATATAAAGACCAGACACTGTTCTGAGTATTTGAATTTTTGTATCAGTAACTTATGAATTTTGAACTTCCTTTGAGGAATGAAATATCATTAACTTTGTTTTATAGGAAAACCTAATTGATTACCTACTGTCATCATTGGTTTGTGAATGTTTCCATTTTGTTTCATTTACTTATAATTTCATCCATAACAAATAATTAGAATTCCCGGGGGCACAATGCATTGAGTTGTTAAACATTAGGTCAGTGGCAAATGGGTACATAAGCAAATGTGGTGAAGAAAGCTGATGGTGCCCGGCTATCAAAAGATATAGTGTCTGGGGTCTTAAAGACTTGAGTAAACAAGCGGCCATCCAGCTCAGAAGCAACAAAACCCACATGGAATAAGCACACCAGCCTGTGTGACCACGAGGTGTTGAAGGGATCCGGTATCAGGCATCAAAGAACTGAAATTATATCATTATAAATGAGGAGAAGTACAGACTGAGGACCCAAAGTCCATCAATAGGTGAAGCGACATCCTCTTACAGAGGAGTTGCAGGGAGAAGATGAGCCAGTTAAGGTACAGTGCAGTAACAATGAAATATGCATCTTTCCTCTAGTTCTCAAATGCTTCCTTCCATCCACTATCATGACCCAAATCCTACCAGACAAATCCAGCTAGACCAGGGGATGTACACTGGACTCGGAAATATGGGGCATTTAGGGTAGATGTTCCCTCAGGACTAGTGGTGGGGGTGGGGATACTGGGAGAGTAGAGGGATGGTGGAATAGAAAGGGGGAACTAATTTCAGGGATCTACATATAACGTCCTCTCTGGGGCATGGATAACAGTGAAGCAAGTGAAGGGACACACTGGATAGTGTATGATATGAAAAAGTAATAACAATTTGTAAATTTTAAGCGTTCTTGGGGAGGGGGAGAGGAGGGAAATATGGGGAGCTGGTACTGGGGACCTAAGTGGAGGGAGGATGTTTTGAGAGTAATGATGGCAACAAGTGTGCAAATGTGACCTGCATACAAATGATGTATATAGGGATCATGATTGGAGTTGTATGAGCCCCCAATAAAATGATTCATTAGAAAAGGGGGGAGGGGGAAAGAGGAGCTTATACCACAGGCTCAAGTGGAAAATATTTGGAAATGAAGATGGCAACATGTGTACAAATGTGCTCGATAAAAATGATGTATTGAATGTTATAAGAGCTGTAAGAGCTCCCGATAAAATCATTGGGAAAAAAAAAAACAGCATAAACATTTTAAGAAGAAAAAAAAAACATAAGGTCAGCAGTTCAGCTCACCTTCCATTCTGCGGGAGAAAGATGAGACTGACTGATCCTATAAAAGTCTAAAATAGCTGAAGCCTAAATGGGTAATACTTCTTATAGTGTTGCTATGCGTCAGAACTTCCTTGATGGCTGTGGATTTGGTTCTATGATTTGTAATAAAAGGTAACCACCTAGTCCAAGAATTAGAACAGAAGCAGGACTCACATCTACACATATGATCTTTCCACATCCCATTTCCCTGCTGCATTTCCCTGCTCTTGTGAGATTTTGTGCTTACACTATTACATTGCTTACTTTAAAAATATTTTCATGTTGTCGTCAGGTGCTATTGAATCAGTTCTCACTCCAGGGACCATCTGTACAACAAAGTGAAAAGTTACCCAGTCCTGCACCAACCGCATGATTATCTTTATGATTGAGTCCATGGTTGTAGCCATATGCCAGTGCTTCTAGGTGGGGATCTGCCTCCTTCTTGATATCTCTCCACTTCACCAAGCATGCTGTCCTTTCCCAGGGACTGGCTCAGGATGGGCGGTGTCTGACGGTGTTGTGCAGACTGTCTCTATAACTCAGAACAAACTTGATGGCTCCTCATAATGACAACTTTTTCAGCGTGGTTGATGAAGTTACACTTTCTCCAATAAAATATAAGACACTAGAATAATCCATATAGTCTCCAGGTCTTAGGATCATTAGATTTCACCCATCATTTGAATTAAAAAATGGCATTCAATATAGTCTTGATTTGCTATATTTTATTTTGGTTTGCTATATATCTATAAGACTAGAGGGGGCTGAGCCCCGATGATGTAGTGGTTGTGCGCGGACTGCGGCCCACTGGGATGGAGGTTTAGTTCCAGCTGTAGCTCCACAGGAGCAAAGGCTGGGCCTCCTACTCCCACCATCAGAGGGCAGTGGTGCCCAAAAAACAAAAACAAAAAGACTGGAAATCACTTCAGACGTTACTAGCTGTTTGTTTCCTCTATAAGAGTCTGCCTGCCCTGGGGTTTCTCCATTCTTTTTTGTTTTCTTCTACTGAGCTACTTTTCTATTCTTTATTATTTTATAGGAAACTATGTATTCTTGGTACTAAATCTTTGTCATTGTATGTGTAGAATACGGCATGTCATTTTGAAACTTTTTTTCCACCTATTTGAAGAATCCTTCTGATGAACAGAATTTCTTGATTTAAATTAAGTCAAAATCCTGTCTTTTCTTTTATGATTCACACTTTCTGTGTCTGCTTAAGAAATGTTTCCCTATACACATTTTGGAAAGATATCCACCTATATTTTTGACTGGGTATTTTTGCTATTGACATTTAAATCCTTAGTCCATCTGGAGTTCATTTTCAAGTATGGTGTATGGGTGGGATCCAATTTTTTTCTTCCAAATGGACAACCAATTTTTCCAGTTCATTTTATTGAATAATCCCTCCTTTCCCTACAGCTTTGCCAGGTCACCTCTGCTCTCATTAAAGTTCCACATATGCAAGAGTCTATTTCTGGGATGTCTTTTCTATACTCCTGGCTCATTGTCTACACCTGTACAGTGGTAATTTGGTGAAGACACAGAACTTAGAGTCAAAAGGACTGATCGCTTAAAATAGGGAATTTTAAGTAGGCCATTTGGACTTTCTATTTAGTTTGCTCATTTGTAGCATAAGGATAAGAACAAAACAATAATAACAACTGTTACTGTCTTACCAATTCCAACTCATGGCAGTCCCCTATTGGTTACAGTAGAATTGTGCCCATAGTCTTAGTAATAGATTATCTGACCTCTTCCAGGTGTTTCTAGAATGGATTTGAACTGCCAATCATTTGTTAATAGTCTGGCTCCTACAGGTTTGTACTACCCAGAGACCACTTTCATCACAATGCCAACCTTCTAAGGTTGTTGTGAAAATTAAGGGGTCTAGGAGTATTGTGTACAATACAAACACTTATTTCACCAGGAGGTGTTATTATATTCTTTATACATGTTCTTGAAGTTGTTTATTTCTTCTTCCTCTTAATTCTTTTGGAATACTTTTGGTTGATTGTAATAGAAAAAAAACATGACTCAAACTGAATAAATAAATACAACACAGTGACTGTGTTAGTCCAGGTAGACTAGAGGAACAAATACAGAAACTCGCATAGAGATATAAGGGTATGGTTTATATATAAGAGGAATAGGACATTAAGAAATCATCCCAACCCAGTCCAGTACAAAGTCACAAGCCCAATATTAGCTCATATGTCCCATACCAGTCTATAATGTCTCCTTCCGACTCACACAAAGTCACAGGCTAGTGGGTGCAAAGTCCCGGCGCTGACAGGGGTCCCCTCATGGCTACTCACTTCCAGGGTTCTGGATCCATCAACAACATCCAGTGGTGGTAGAAGCAACTCAGCGCTGACAGGGGTTTCCCCCTGGCTTCTCCAGCTTCAGAGGTCTGGTTCCATCAGGGCAAGGCTGTGTGGCTTCTCCTCCGGCTCCTGCAGAAGCTCGGACACTGCCACCTTGTCTTGTCCATGATTCATCATCTCTAAAACTAACTCCCAACAACCAGGGAGATAGATTCCCCTCTTCGTGAGGGAAATACTGTGAGATTTCCCAGACGTATCAGGAGAAAGCCATGCCCACACAGAGACCTCATTGGCTACTCAATGGCTATCTCCAGATTAACAGGCTAGACTCCACTCCTACATTTCAATCATAAAATTAACATAAGCACATAACTGCCACAGTGACCCACAGGACCTAAGTATTTATGCAAGGCATTACATAGTGACTCTTCAAAAACATTAATGAAAGTTTCTACTCTCCTCCTTGACTCCTGTGGTGTTGTCTTTATTTGAGGCCACAGACCACAATGTGATTATTAAGAATAACTGCTGAACTCTAGTCTTCAGACAGCTTCTCCCAGATAGCAGAGGGGATGCTTCTCCAACCATACCAGGAACAAATTCTCTATCTCATGTCTCCTGGGTCACATTTGGGGGTATGTACTCAATGCTCATCCAACCCCTGGGACAAAATAGGAGCAGGGAGCGGTGGATCTCCTCAGGCATCTGTGGCTTAAGGGAAGCAGGAAAACAGTGGTGGGGGTGCAATATTTGCACTAAGAACAAGTTTGCATTTCATACATATTTTTATATTTTAAAAAACTATCACAAACATGGTCAGGAAATAAGTAGCACCAAAGCACATACATCGAAAAAAGGCTCTGACTTTGTCAGCAATTTGAGTCTCATCCCTAGAAGGAAAAATTTTAACCTTGCCTTTGATTTTTCTGCAACAACTGTCACTAGCTCTCAACAATAGACTTAGATCTCTATTCCCTGATGAAAGCAAATTTATAAGCTATCCCAAATGACTAAAATACTCAGTTGCTAAGTGAAGGGTTAAAAGTTCAAGTCCACCCAGAAGTACCTCAGAGGAAGAACTTGGTAATATACTTCTGAAAATTGAGCCATTGAAAACCCTGTAAATGCATTTCTACTTGGACACACATCATGTTCCATGAGTAGAGATTAATTATGCAGCAATTATTTTGTTGCTGGTTTATCTTTTTCTTTTGCAAAATCCAATTTATTGGGGTCTTATACAGATATTACCACAATCCATAAATCCATCCATTGTGTCAAACACATCTATGCATAAGTTGCCCTCATCATTTTCAAAATATTTTTCCTCTCTCCCTCATGAAACCTTGATAATATATAAATTGTGATTGATTTTTTTTTTATATCTTACACCAAAAGCTATCTGTCTTCAATCACTTTTCTGTTGTTTGTCCCTCCCCTCCATGGGAATTGTTATGTCGATCAATGTGATCAGTTTCCCCTTTCTCCCCCACCCTCCCACCTACCCTCATGGTACTGCTACTCTAATTATGGGTCCTGAAGGATTTATTAACCTGAATTCCCTGTTTGCAAGCTCTTATCTGTACCAGTGTACATGCTCTGACTTTACTGATTTGTAAGGTGAAATTGGGGTCATGATAGTGAGGGAAGGAAGCACTACAGAACTAGGGAAAAGTTGTATGTTTCATCGGTGCTGGCTCATCTATTTCTCTTGACCCTTCTGTAAGGTGATTTCCAACTGTCTACAGATGACCTTTAGGCCTCTACTCTGCCCTCCCCCTCAATCACATCAATATGATTTTTTGGTTCTGAATCTTTTTGCATGATACATGATCCCACAATCCCATTGACATCTCATGATCAAACAGGCTGATGTGCTTCTTCCATGTGGGCTTTGTTGCTTTTTAACTAGATGTCCACTTGTTTATCTTCAAACCGTTAAAACCCCAGATGTTCTATCTTTTGAGGGTCGGGCACCTTTAGCTTTTCTTCACCACATTTGCTTATACACCCATTTAGTCTTCAATGATCATGTCAGAAATGTGAGTATCATGAGAATGTTGGGTTATTAGAACAAAGTGTAAGAACACTTTGTGTGGAGGGATACTTGAGTGGAGGCCCAATGTCCATCTGCTACCTTAATACTTAACATATAAATATAGAGAGAGATTATTTACATATATACATGTCTGTATTTAGACCTCTATAAATATCCTTTGCCTCCCAGTTCTTTCCTCTATTTCATTTCACTTTCCTCTTGTCCCACTATCATTCTCAACCTCCCTTTGGCTTTCATTAGTTTCCACTTGGCTACATTGCTCTTGATCAAGCCCCACCCGGAATCCTACACACCCCTCACCATTGATTTTAGATCACTTGTTGTTCCCTTTTGCCTGAGTCTGTTGGTCTTGACTCCTTACTAGATGACAATTTAAGTCATTTCACTGCTCTATTTTTACTATTCAATTTTCCAAAACTCAATAGTAATATGTTTTACATATCTAATTATTTACCTCTGTGACTTTAATACTGTATCTACATTTCTTTTTCTGTTAGTTCTAATTAGCCTCTCAACTTTTCTCTCTGGAAAGGAACAGTTTGCCTTTCTCTACTGCCTGGTCCCTTCACTTTCTCTTTCTGTCAGATGTTTTTTTATTTTTGTATTGTCAAGATTGTGAACACCCATATTTTGCTCATTAATAATAAATAAGATTTTCCTGTTTTGTACATATTACAGGTTAAAATAGGAAAAAATGAATTTGTAAAATATATTAATTATATCTAAAGAGAATAACATTTCACTTCCTGCAGCCCTAATGTCACTCAAAATAATAGCCTGCTACACCACGCAAAGTGGAATAGCATATCCACCAGTATCAATGTTAAAATGAATATCTTTCATTGAATTTTTCAAATATTCTTTCAGTATGCAGATAATTTGGAATTTATCATTTTACATTGTAGATTGTTTCTCATAGGCTTTCTAACTGTCCTTGCTCTTTTTCATTCTCTCAATCATAATTTATATGGTATTGTACAGTATTTAATTTTATTTCAACAGAATTCTCTCATCTTTTTACACCCTATTCAAATGTCCTCTGTCTAAGGCTACTTTATAATAGTAATTTGAGACTCCATCTATTGTATTTCATGTCTGGCTGGTCTCTGAGTCTTATATATCCCATTTATTATTTCTTTACTTCTGCTGCTTGAAGTAAAGTTAGTATATTCAGCTAACTTTCTAAGAAAATTTGAGTAAAAGGTAGACACTATCTATTCTTGCCCTACAAAAAATATCATTCATAGGTTGTCAATATTGATATGTTGGCTCAGAACTTGGAGTGAACAAAATTGCCTAATTTTCTTTTAACATTCAGTTGTTTATAAAAATCTAATATTAAATTGACATTTAGAAATATAGCATGTCCTTCCTTTCAAGATATCATGCTCTTCCTTTCAAGATACTTTTGTGAACACTTATCTTTGATGTTCAATAATTTTATCATGAGCATCTCTATTGTGTCTTTGAAGTTTATCTTATTTAGTAGCCTCCAATTTGAATTATAGAGTCTTCTCTAATATTAAAAAAGAAAAGTCACCCTTAATCTCCATCTTCTATAATATTTCTTTAGGTGACATCTATTAGTTGGGTTTGGGACTAAATAAATTGGTGTTGTGGTTTTGTTTACTATGTATGTGATAGAGTATATTAATCTTAAATTCATACATATGAATACATTGACATACTATAGTCCAATTAGATAAAGCTTACAGTATCTCAAAAGTCAATATAGATATACTCCTGCCTCAATTTATCATCATAAATTGATCTTAGCTGTTCTTGTATTTTGCATAAATGACATCATACAGTATATTCATTTTTGTATATCTGATCTTTCAATAGAGTGTAACTTATCTTCAGGACTTAAAATATCAACATTTTGTCCCTTTTCTACTTGCTGTGAAATAGTCTATTCTCCACAATGTAATGTGCAGCTTTCCAGTTTAAGGCTATAATGAAAATGCAAAAGCAATTTATATGCGTGATATTTGATAAATGTGTATACACACATATCTAGGTATTATTCTAGAAATGGAATTATTGTGTCACCCACCAACACTCTGCTGGAGAAGGACGAGGCTGTCTACCCCCATAGGAGTTACAGTCTCAGGCCCACAGGGACAGTTGAACCCTACCCTGTAAAGTCACCATGAGCAGAATTGGCTCACAGGCAGTGGGTTTGTTTTTTGGGTTTGGGCTGCTGGTCACAAGACTGACAATTTAAATTTCTCGGGTGTTCAGTTGTTGATCCTATAAAGATCGATGTCTCTGAAACCCTAAGGAGCAGCTATACGCTGCCCTAGAGAATCCCTCTGAGTAAGAATCAACCAGGGACTGTGGGTTTCAGTTTAGATTGCTTCAATTTATAAGAAATGGTTGAACTTCTTCCAAAATTATTAAGCCAATGCACACTCACAGGACAGGAGCTTCCCAATTGCTTTGCAACCTCACCCACATGGCGTTTGGGGCAACCGTTTTCATCTTAGCCATTCTGGTGGATGTAAAGTAGTACTTCATAATGGCTTTAAGCTGCAACTTTTTTCTAATGAATAATGCTACTGAGCACTTTTTCAGATGCTTGCAATCCTTTGGAAATCCTCTTTTAATGCTGTACAACATATTTCTCTCATGGGTTCATAGGAGTTTTAAATATTAGGGACATCTATGTACACATATGTACACACATATATACAAATAACAGAAACCTTCTTGAATTATTTCCTTGTCTTTTGTACTAATGTTAAATTTTATAGGAATTCAATTTATTTGTATTTAGAGAACTTCTAGTTCACAATCTTTTTTGTTTAAGACATATTTTCATAAAGTTCATAATGATACTGCTTTAGTCTAAACATTTTTGTTTCTTTCACAGTTGAGTTTAAAATCCATCATATTACTTTTTTGCATGCAGATGTAAGGAAAGAGTTCAGTATACTTCTCAGATTTAACCCATTTAAATTGAAAAGCTCATTCTCTTTTCACTGAATTGTAGTGACACCTCTGATGTAAATCAAATAGCCAGATGTGGGGGGCGGGGCTTTTGCTTATATTCTATTCTGTATGTCTAGCATATCAGCAATTCTGCACTGCCCAATTATGATTTTCACAATGAAATCCACAAATTGAAAATCTATTCAAACACATAGATAAGTCAAGTATTTCAACTTGTTCCTCACTATTCTTCGATTCCTGCAAAATAAAAAAATATTGTCTTCATGATTCTAGGTTTTATGTTATTGATAGGTACTTTCAAGTTGGTCTGACTCATAGCAGCACTATGTAAAACAGGACAAACATCACCTGGTCCTGTGACATCTTTCCTTTATTCTTATGTTTGAGCCCATTGTAGCCACTGTATCAATCCATCTTGTCAAGAACCTTCATCTTTTTTTTGATGCCACTAAGTTTATGAAACATGATGACCTTCTCTAGGGAATAATCTTTCCTGACAACATGCTCAAAGTCAGTGAGATCAAATCTTGCCATTGTTGTTTCTAAGGAGCATTCTGGTTATACTTCTTCCAATAAAGATTGTTCTGTACTTTTTGTTTCTTTTTTTGGGAGGGGGGTGAAATATGATACTTTCAATATTCTTCGCCAGCACCATAATTCAAACTCTTCTCCTGTCTTCCTTATTTGATGTTCAACTCCCACATGCCTGTGAGGCACTTGAAAGTACCACGGGTTGGGTCAGGCTCTCCTTAGTCCTCAATTCCACAGTCTTGGTTATAAACAATTTAAAGGGATCTTTTGCTTGGCCAGTGCAATGTGTCATTTGATCTCTTAGCTACTGCATCCATGAGAATTAATTGTGGATCCAAGCAATGCAAAATCCTTGACAACATCAATCTTTTCTCTGTTTATCATGATTGTGTCAGGCAGGGTTCTCTTAGAGAAATAAAAATCAGGACACTAGTAATTCTTTTTATATATTCATATATAGAGAAAGGTATATAAGATAAGAAAGAAACAGCTATCTATATAGCAGTACAGATTGCTCGGTGCAACTCACTTGCATGAGACAGCTAGACTGGCAGTCCTTCAAGTCTGGAGGGCTGCTGAGTAGCGCTCTGTAGAGCAATCCAGGCTATCTGGTCACAGGCAGCAAACAGCAGAGCAGGTCACCAACAGTCAGTCAGATGACAGAGTCCAACAGTCCCCAGTTCAAGAGAGATATATATCCCAGGAGCGTGGCGAAGTAGGGCTTGAAGGAACCTCAACTCACAGTTCCACAGTCCATGATTAAGTGTCCCACAGGTAGTGCTGCTTAGAGGTTGAGGCGCAGGACAAACAAGGTAGCCCTCTGGTCCGAAGATCCAAAAGCAAGAGAGAGGGCGGGACTCGCCAAGCCATTCCTATCTCTGCCCTTCAATTCATCCCATGTGTTCATTGGCTGTGCCGTCACAACAGACCCACCAATCTTCTGTGGCCATGTTGGCATAACAAACCTACCCATCACAATGATCTTATATTTCCTTGAAAGTTGCATCACCACATTGTCATAGTCCACCAGAAACTCACACTGACATTTGATTTGAAACAACGATTCATTTTGAAAATATTTTAGTACCTGTTGTGCTTCTTCCATGTGGGCTTGCTTCTTAGCTAGATGGCCACTTATTAACCTTCAAGTCTTTAAAACCACAGACACACATCTTTTGATAGCCAGGCACTTCAACTTTCTTCACCACATTTGCTTATGCACATATTTGTCATCAGCAATCATATCAGGAAAGTGAGCTTATTAATGTTATGATTATTAGTTTTTGAAACCTGATAATTGATCCCTTTGGTATCTCTTGGTCCCATAAGCTGGTGTATGACCACGACGTGTCAAAGGGATCCAGTATCAAGCATCAAAGAACTAAAAAAATATATCATTATAAATGAGGGAGAACTCAGATTGGGAACCCAAAGTCCATCAGTAAGTGACGAGACATTGTCTTACAGAGGGGTTGTAGCGAGGAGATGAGCCAGTCTAGGTGCAGTGTAGTAGCAATGAAATGTTCTCAAATGCTTCCTCTCACCGACCATCATTATCCCAATTCTGCCAGACAGATTTGGCTAGACCAGTGGATGCACATTGGAGTCGAAAACATGGAAATTTAGCATAGATAATCCCTTGAGACTAGTAGGGAGTGGTGACACTGGGAGTGTGGAGGGATGGTGGAGTAGAAAGGGGGAACAAATTTCTCAGATCTACATGTGACCTCCTTTCTGGGGTGCAAACAACGGCGGGGTGGGGGGGAGGTGAGTGAAGTGACACATTAGACAGTGTAAGATATGAAGAGGTAATAACAATTTGTAAATTATTGAAAGTTCATGGAGAAGAGAAAGGGGAAGGGAAAATATGAGGAGTTGGAATTAAAAAAATAAAGAAGTATAGGAAAGAGGGAAAGAGGAGCTTTTGATGGAGGGACTCAAGTAAATAATGTAGATGAATGTGGCAACAAATGTATAAGTATACTTAATACAAACAATGTATTAAATGTTGTAAGCCTCCAATAAAATCTATATTAAAAAATAAAAAAATAAAATTAAAAAGTATTTTAGTTCTTAACAAAATTGAGCTTCTCACCAAGGAATATGGCATACCTGTCTGTAATCTCCACTTGCATTCAACATACTTATTTTCTCTCAGCAACGTTTCAGTGTTGAAATTTTCATAAGATTCATTCATGAGTATTTAATGCTATGGGTGCTATTGTAACTGGCAGGGATCCTGGTGACATTGTGGTTATGAACTGGGTCGTTCGCCACAAGGTCCAAAGTTTGAAACAGCCAGCTGCTGTTCAAGAGAAAGAGAAAGCTTTCTACTCACATAAAGACTTTTAGTCTCAGAAACCCACAGCAACAGTTCTGACCTGTCCTTCAGGGTGTTTGTGGGGAGTGTCTCTATAGGTCGGAACCAACTGGGTGCCAGTGAGTTTGGTTTGAGTTATGACATGGCATTTTAGGTTTCATTGTCCACTTATTGTCCACCATAGCTATACTCAGATTTTGTGTATTAACTTTGTGTTCAATCTTTCAAGCTTCACTTGCTATTTCTGATAGTGTATTTCATAGATTTCGTTCTATATTCCTGATATTTCATCTGCAAGTTACATTCTTTTTTGTCTTTTACTTTTTTTTCCTGTTTCTGCCTAACTCTTTGACTAACTGGTTACCTTGGTTATCTTTTTCCTTGATCATTTTATGACTTTTGTTGCTATTCTTTAAAAGCTTTTTTTGTGCCCCTTGATATTTGAAAGAGTATCTTGTAATTGTTTTCTGGATGGAATTCCATTTAAAATATATGTTATTCGTTATCTGCCTCTTTTCAATAGTTTTAGTGGCATGACTCACATTTAATACAGTTTAATCATTCAATCATTTATGAAGAATTGTGAACTCGTCTACACAATCAAGTTAAGAATATTTTTCTTATTTTTCATATTCATCGTTGCTGGTTCCTCATTTTTCTATCTTCCCCAACTTCTTCTCCCATGCCCTAGATAATCATGAATCCAATTACTACTCCCATGTATTTATTTATCCTCAGTTTCATATACGGAAAATTATACAAAGCACAAACAGGAAGCGAGCACACAAGCCAACTAAAGCAATGATGAAAGAAAATGAGAAAAAAACACAAAGAGAAATATTAAAAACTCAAACAACTTAAAATGTGTCAAAATGGAGATCAAATGATAAGGTGTGGCAATTTTGCCTAACTACACCTGCCATTATTGACGATACAATGTCCTGTATTGGAGAGCAAGGCAGTTCACATCCCTGCACTATGGTCAGAGGGGATTCACCAGGCGTTGAATGTATGTGGAGACCCTGCAAACGGATTGTGGATTTCCACGGTCAAACATAGTCTGCTATAAATCTGGCATTCAGAATTTAAGTTTGGATCGTATTCTCTGCTAGAAACTTGGATTTTATTATTTACAATCCTTAGATCACAAAGGTGGGTGTGCTTCCCTTGGATGCACTTTGTTGATGCCCCACCTAGATGGCTGCTTTTTTGAAGACAAGTTTTAAAACATCAGATGCTGTTTTTTTCTGATAGACAATCACCCCACCCCCTGAATTTCTTTTAGTTCCACTGTTATCTTTTTGTGTGTCTAGTTTCTTGTGTGTGTATGTGTATTTTCTTTCCCTTTCATGCCATTTCTTTCCCTTTCATACACCTTGCATATCCAGTGATCCTTACTTGTGTGCTTTCCTTGAAGAAATAGCAGCTTTACTAATATGAATTTCGTGTCCTGCTTTGTCTCTTTAAAACCCAGTCTTCTTCTGAGAGAAAAATATGTCTAACTGGCCTGCATGACGAAGGAGCAGCTCCTTTGGGCACAGTAAAGAAAGAAGATCTTCCTTCCATTGATTTTAATTCACTTATAGTTCCTCAGGACTACATGAACCCCAGCTTCCATCTAAGACCAGAAGAACTAGTTGGTGCCCAGACACTGATGCTGAACACTCTAAAATTGACCATATATGTGAGATCCTACATATAATGACAGAAAAATATGGAATAAGATGAAAAAAGACCAGACTTCCTGCTCTGATAGAGATTGATGCGCCTTTCAAGCCTCATCATGGAAATCATCCTGTGGCTCAACTTTAAGCAGGGAAGCACAAATTCCTTACAAAATACCAGCCATACAAGACCAAAGGGGAAAGGTTGTCCAGGAATAAAACTCAGAAGGCAGGAAGGTAAGAAAACAAGAATGAATGGATAAAGTAAACAGAATGATAATAGGAAAATGCCATCATATCATGTTGATTGATATTGATATAATGCACCAACATGTGCATGAGTTATTAAGTAGAAAACAAACTTATTCTGTCAAACTTTAAGTTAAAAAAATTAGTGGTGACCTAAACATGTTCTATCTTTTTCTTCAATATGTTCCTGTTCATTTCCCTTGCTCTTTAAGTGCTATAATTACCTGTTGATCACAACCATGCCTGGAGCCCTCTCACTATACACATACATTAATACATACTTACATATAGATATATTTGACATGTTTGATACATAATATATATTAATATATAGACATACAGATAACATATTCATAGCCAAACTGAAAACAATCTTACTGCCATTGAGGCAATTCTTACACAAACCCTATATACAAACAAACCCTATGGCAGAATAGAACTGTCCCTGTGAGCTTCCAAGACTAAATCTTTACTAGACTAGGAAAGCTCATTTTTCTCCTTGGAACCTCTGGTGAGTTCAGCATAAGTCACTGTGCCACTAGGGCTCATATATATATGTATATATCTATGAAATTATAAATAATATAACATAATATAAAGGTAATAAAGGGGGCTTCAAAAAAGTTTATGAAGGGATGAGTCACCAGGGTGCAGTAAAGCATGGATGATTACATTCCTCTGTTTCCTTGAGGCTTCCTTGCCCCCCTCCCCCCACTACCATGGCCTCAGTGCTGCTTCTCAAGTCAGATGAGACTGGAACTTGTACACAGGTATTGAAAGGGATGAGAGCTCACAACACACAGAATCTAGGGACAGCAATGGGAATAGTGATCCCAAAAGGGTAGAGGGAAGAGGGGGAAAGGAAAGGTAGAGAGGGAACCATTCCCAATGATCAACACATAACCATACAGCCCTCTACAGGGGGAATAACAACAGAAAACATGGGAAGGGAGATAGCGGTAAGTGCTGCAGATGAAAATAATAACTATGTACAATCTATCGGGTTCTGAGGGTAGATGGGAGGGGAGGAGGCAGAGGTGATACCAAGGACTCAATAGAAAATAAATGTCTGGAAAGAATGAGGGCGAGATATGTACAAACATGCCTGATTCAATCGATGTATGGATTGTGATAAGTGATGTATGAGCCCCCAGTAAAATATGTTTTAAGTTTGTGGGAAATAGAGTTAGAATAATATATATATACATATATATTATTTTCAGATATATAAAGGAAAAAGAGGACAGATCCTACCATTCTGAATAAAGAAACCAGAAGTTGTTCATTTGTATTGTTGGTATTCATATGCGAGGTGATAAGTCATTAAGTTTAAGCACCTTAAAGAAAGAACTTGTGTTTTTTTAAAGGTGTTATTGAATTGGGTATAGTCCTTCATGGATATCCCATATTTCTGTATGTCTTGTGAACACAGACTGACAGTTTTTGTTTTGATACTATCTTTTCAAAGATGTGTGTATAACGAACCATTTGGAAAATCAAAATAATTTCTCTGGAGCCTTTTTTATTCAAGGTTTTATTTTTTTCATGTTTAATCATTTTATTGGGGGCTCATGCATCGTTTCTCATAATACATAAATACATTTATCATGCGACGCTTCTTCACATGCCTGTAGCTGTCAGCGCTCTCTGAACCTCCACGTTTCCATCCGAGCCTCTGACCTCAGCCTCCCATCCCTTCCCCTCCATCCTTGCTCCCCACTCCCCCACCAACTCTCAATACTCCATAATTTTTTGTTTTGCTATAACTTACACTGCTCGATGTCTCCCCTTGCCCTCTCCCCCAGTGTCTGTCCCCCCGGTAGGGGGATGTAGGTAGATCCCTGAAATTGGCTCCCCCTCTCCACTCCACCTTCCCTCCACCTATCCAGCAGCTTCATTCCCACTTCTGGTCCCATGGGGTTCATCCGTCCTGGGTTCCCCACCATTCCATTTCTCATCTCCACAGTAGTGTAGAACTGGGGCCGTGACAGTTGGTGGGGGAAGCCTTTTATATGCTATCCAACCCAGTAACGAGAGTCTCCGACTCCCAAGTAGGATTTGGGAGGTCTAACAGAAACCCCGTTTGTGGTTGGGATTTCCTCAGCTCCATTTCTCAGCTGTGATACTGACCTTCCAAGGAAGCAGCACCACCAGGATGGGTCTGCATCACGCTGAGGAACTTCAGAGGAATCACATGGATATTAAGCTAAACCCTGTTCCATCATGAGCTCTATAATTTTTATCTTGTCCAGAAGTTTCATGTCTTCTATGAGAATTTTTGAAACCGTATCTTGTAGAAGACTAACTTGTCAGCTTGCAAATAAACTGAAAATGCAGACTGTTCACAGTATTTGATAATTGTTCTATTGTTATTAATTCTCTGAAATATCTGGGTGCTCTATCTCTGTCTCATATATATATACATACATATATATCCACGAAAAGTGGTTATTATTTTAAAACACTGTGTATATGATTCTTTTACAAAACAATCTCATCACCTTCAAAATACTTTATAAAAAGACAATACATTCGTCAAACCTATGATTCCATTCTTGCAAGCAGTTTTCAAACTCATCTGCTTGGATGATTGACAGCATCTCCCTTGCTGTTTCCTTCACCTCGTCTACATTATCAAATTTCATACCCCTCTATGTTTTTAGAACAAAAAGAATTCACAGGTAGTGAGATCAGGTGAGTCAAATTCATGGGGCAAGAGAAGCATGCTGTTTTTTGTCAAAATCTGGTGCACTGAGATATCTGTGTGAGCAGGTACACTGCCGTGGTGGCAAAACCAGTCCCCCGTCTGGCACAAATCAGGGCTTTTTCTGGACACACTCTGTTATATAATCTGTTCAGAACCTCTAATTCAATGATTTTCAGCCTTTCTAATGCCATGACCCTTTAATACAGTTCCTCATGTTGCAGTAACCCACCAAACATAAAATTATTTCCATTGCTACTTCATAACTGTAATTTTGCTACTGTTATGAATTGGATGACCCCTGTGAAAGAGTTGTTCAACCCCCAAAGGGGTCCCAACCCAGATATCAAGAACCGCTGCTCTAACTAGAAAGCTTGATTAATAGTCTTACCTAGTGGAACAAACTCCAATTGCACTACATGTTGACATTTTGGTCACTTCATGAAGTTGATGGACACCCAGAATGAAGTTTGTCATTAATCAATATTTCACCTTTTTTGAAACTAGAAAACCACTCTTAAACACTCGAGTTTTTCCCATAACACCATCCTTGAAAGCTGTGAACAGCATCATAGCAGTTTTTGCAACTGCTGCGCAATTGCCCTGCGCAGTTTTCCCCTGCACAGGAAACAAAATTTCACAACTGCATGCTTTCCTCCTAAATCAGTCATCAAAAACAACAGAAGTATGACAGAAAGTGCTTTTACAAAAAACTTCTCTGCAACCATAGAGAATCTTCCCAGGCAATGCCACTGGGTTCACTAACTCAGAGCAAGTTGTTCGATGCCTGCATAGCAGGAAACATTTATATAACATATATACATATATACTACCTATAGGATATTTGAAAAAACATGTGTTACCTTAAGGATATCTTTGTTGTCTAAAAGATTATTTCAAATTAATCCAGATTTACTGTAATGTTCCATTGAATCCATTCCAAAACTACCATCTTAAAAAAAAGGTTGCCATCTTTCCCATTTCCTTAAACCTGTGCATTTATGATTTTAATTTTAAATCTCTTCTTTAGAAATTTCAGAAAAATTTCTATTTTAGAAGAATTTTATGGACTTCCAGTTAAACACATAAGTAATCCACCCTGTTTAACTAAAAATAATTAAATTTGCATTGAATCAGTTTTCACTCATGAAAATGCCATCTGTGTCATATTAGGATATTGGTATCTAGAATTTTCAATCGATGAATATTTTATGAAATAGCTCATTAGGCATTTCTTCTCAATTTCATTTAAATTACATGACACCATAGGATTTGTGGAACCTAAATGAAATAATAAACCTGACCTTTTGAATCCAAGGAAGCATCAATAACTAAAAGGCATTCTTTAAAAATAAAACACCATTTGTTTAAAAACTGCCAAAATACATTTTTCTTGATATAATCTGTAGATGTACATAGTGTAACAATGCAGATTTTTTTGTTCTCTTTTGTTTTGCGGGCATCACTGTCCTCTGGTGGTGGGAGTAGGAGGCCCAGCCTTACTGCCGGATTTGAACCTCAAACCCAGTGGGCCACAGTCCCACGCACAACCACTACGCCACCGGGGCTCAGCCCAGCAATGCAGATTTTTGTATTTACTTTGGTTACAATATCTTAAAATTAAATACTGCATTAGCTTAATCAATAGATTGAGATTTGCTTGTCCTATGGTTTGTTTTCTCTTTGGGATGAATGAAGGAAACACACTGAGGAGTGATGAGAAGGGGAATGCAAGTAATAGCAAGAAGAATGAGGAATGAAAATAAGAGAGCAACTAAGCATAAGATAAAGGATCAAAGGAGAGTCAGGAGTCTGCACATGCATGAGATGGGTGGGTAGTATGACCTGGAGACTATATTGAACATGAAGTCCAATCTGCCATAACAAGTGTGATTTGCTGGCATCCATGTCAGATAGAATTGGATAATAACTATGTGTCAATCAGGTTGATTTTTTCTTTTTTTCTTTTTTTTAGACTAACCTCCTGCTTCCTTGACAAGCAAGTCAAAATAGACATCCTGACTTGTGCAGGTCAACACAATCTCTCTTGAGTAAAATACTCAAAAAGTCTTTATCATTGTCCTGGGAACCCCAGATCTTCACTTTTCTCCCATTGTAAATGAGAAAGGGGTGTTTATACTTTCATTCAATAGAACCACATGATCACAACCTGTCAGCTGGGGTGGAGGAGTGTGGGTGGGAAATGTTAAAAGATAATTTATTAGCATGAGTGTCCTAACTGCCAACTTGTTTTGAGTGAGAAGGATGAGTTGCTGAGGTACACTCTTGATTTGCTAATTTTTTCTTATGAATTCTGCTATAATGGGTTTCTTCTAGGGACCTGTCTCTCTATGTTGAACAAAGAAAGTTAGGGGCAGTTTGTTTACTTGAATTTGTTGTCTTTCAAACACTGCTATGCTATGTGAGTCTTTCATTTGAAACCTAAAGCACCCACAGGGAAAAGCCGAAAGTTTCTTTTTTTAACTGAAAAAAAAAAAAGGACAAATACCCATAACATGATAGTGGCTCATTAAATCTGCTATCCTTTATGACATACAATGATTAAATTACAGAAATGTCCTTAAGAGTGTTTGCCTACTTCTCAAAAAAATGCTCTCCCCATTGAAATCTTACATATCCTTTGAGTCTGCATATCCCCCTGCAAAACCACACCCTTTGGGAGATGAATCTCTTCTCTCTGTCCGTGGAAATTGATGTATGCATTCCCTGCCATGACTCACAGGAAAAAGATGAAGCTTTTTATTCCTGTAAAAGAGGGGCACCGGGCTGAGCCCCGGTGGCTTAAGTGGTTGAGTTCAGGACTAGGGCCCGCGGGCTTGGCGGTTCAAATCCAGCATCGGCTCTCAGGAGCAACGATGGGTAGCGCCCACGACCACCAGAGGCAGGGATGCCCAAAAACAAGAAAAAAAAAAAAAAAGAGGGGCACCATCTCAGAATCTCAGAGGGCCAGTTTTATCCTATCCTATGCATTAGCATCGACACCATAGTTGTGAGTGTGATTTGAATTCGTATTATGAATGATGTTTGTTGCACTACCCATGTGCTTGCATTATTGCATTATTCCTATGGAGAGGAACTATGGAGAGGAACTATGTTTTATCCATTACAATATTTCCAAAATAGTAAAAACTATTTGTTAAATTATGTTAAACTGACAGAAGGTCCAGATGTAGACCTAACGAAGTCTAAAGAAGGAGCTTTGGGTAGGTGAAGAGAATTAGATGAAGGAAGAATATAACACCAAATCAATTTGTCATTTCAGGGAGGAAGAAAGAAGGAGATGGGAGGTGTTTGCAGGAAATGGACAAGGAAATGCTTGAGAAGTGGCTCATTAGCATAGAGACAGAACAGATGGAATCTGAGTCAGGACGTATTGCAAATATAGTGTTGCCGTTAATTATGTGAAGGAAATGGAAAGCACATGGGTTAGAACAGGCAGTCAATCATCCCATTCCAGACTAGCTCCTCTTTCCATTCCTCACAGGCAATGGTTCTCAACTTTCCTACTGCTGCAACACTTTGATACAGTTCCTCATCTTGTGATGACCCCCCCCACCATAAAATTATTTTCTTTGCTATGTCATAACTCTAATTTTGCTACTTTTTAAAAAATTTTATTGGGGGCTCTTACAGCTACTACAACATTCAGTACATCATTTGTATCAAGCACATTTGCACACATATTTCCATATACATTTCCCAATATTTTCCACTTGAGCCCTTGATACAAGCTCCTCTTTAAAAACAAAACAAACAAAAAAAAACTTCCCCTTTCCCCTGCCCCCCTTTTTTAAAAAATTAATCATTTTATTGGGGGGCCGCTACAACTCCCATCACAAACCCTAACAACATCAGTTGTATTTAGGCCACTTTTACACACCCATTGCCATCATCACTCTCAAAACATTCTCCCAACCTCCAGGCCCCCATTATCAGCTCCCTATATTACCCTTCCTCCCCCCCTTCCCTTTGAACCCTTAGTAATTTACAAATTATTTTTTCATCCTGTACACTGTCCAATGTGTCCCAACACTCACTTTCCTGTTGTCCGTGCCCCAGAGAGGAGGCTATGTGTAGATCCCTGAAGTTGACTCTCCCTCTCCATTCCTCCATCTCTCCACCCTCCTGGTATTACCACTTCTATTACTAGTCTTGATGGATCATCTATCCTAAGTTTCCCATGTTTCCAACTTCACTGTACATCTCCTGGTCTAGCTGGATTTATGTGGTAGAATTGGGGTCATGATAGTGGGTGGGAGGCAGCATGGGAACTAGAGGAAGGTTGCATATTTCATAGCTCTTACCCTGTATCTTAACAGGCTCATCTCTTCCTTATAACCCCTCTGCAAAAGGATGTCACCTCACCTATTGATGGGCTTTGGGTCCCCAATCTGTACGTCCCCTCATTAATAATAATATAATTTTAGCTCATTGATGCCTGACACCGGATCCCTTCACCACCTCATGATCACACAGGCTGGTGTGCTTCTTCCGTGTGGGCTTTATTGCTTCTGATCTGAATGGCCGCTTGTTTACTCAAGGCTTTAAGTCCCCACACGCTATATCTTTTGGTAGCTGGGCACCATCAGCTTTCTTCACCACATTTGCTTATGCACACATTTGTCCTCAGGGATCATATCAGGAAAGTGAGCATGCAAAGTTGTACTTTTGAGTTCTTGAAGCCTGATATCTCATCCCTTTGACACGTCATGATTCCACATCCTAGTGTGCTTCTTCCATGTGGGCTTGTTGCTTCTGAGCTAGATGGCTGCTTATTTACTGTCAGACCTTTAAGTCCCAGACACTCCATCTTTTGATAGCCGGGCACCATCAGCTTCTTCACCACCTTTGCTTATGCACATATTTGTCTTCAGTGATCACGTTGGAAAGGTGAGCATATTGGAATGCCAATTTAATAGAACAAAGTGTTCTTGAACCAAGGAGATACTTGAGTGGAGGTCCAATGCCCATCTGTTGCCCTACTACTAACCCTATATGTATACACATTAATCTCTTTCCCCATCCTCACTTATAAGTATATGCCCCTATGTACATCCATGTATTTGAACCTCTATAAATGTTCATTATCCCCCAGTTCCTTCCTCTATTTCCATTTGCTTCCCTCTTGTCCCACTATCATGCTCACTCTCCCTTTGGGTTTCAGTAATTTTTCTCTGTTACATTAGTCTTAATCAATCCCTATTGGCCTTCTCTCGCCCACCTTGTCCCTGCTTTTGTAGCAATTGTTATTCCCTTTTTCCTGGGCTGGTCGACATCACCACCTTTCCCTCTCCCCCCCTCTTCAATGTCCCCTTCCCTGGAGCCATCAGACTTGTCATTTTCACCTCTAACCTCTTTGTCCAGTCTATTTTGTGTAGATAGACATGTAGAGGTAGCAATGTGTACAAGAAAGGTCTCCTAAAATGGAGCAACTTAAGCAAATAAAACAATGATAACAACAGCAAGAAACCCCCTCAATGTACTATACAATATGTAACAGAATAATAAAAATAATAGCAATATAAGAACCTGTATAAAGTTCAAGGTCTGTTGTTGACCTCCTAGAGTGACCCCTAGTTGAGTTGAATGGGGTGCCAATACCCTGGCACCAAAGTATATCCTTGTCACTCCATCTGTGACTCTACACTCTGCTGCACACTCTTAGTGCTTTGCATTGGTGTGGTTGTGTCCAACAGGGTATAATCTTGACCCCGCTTCTTCTTCCTGGCCCCAATAGGCCTTGGGTCTGCGAGGGTAGCCGTATTTCTTAATGGGGCTGGCTGTGCAGTCCTCTTTGTACAGTAGCTGTTCTGAGGGATTATTGCCCTGAAGGCTTGGTGGACCAGGATGAACGTCATTCTCTCTTCCTCCCCTTTCATTTGTTCTCATGTGCTCTGGTCAGGCTTATCTCACTCCCCAAGCTTCAGCTTCAATGCTGGCCTCCAAAGCAACTTCCTCTGGTAGAGAGGTGGCTGCCCCTATAGTTGGGATTGGGGTTGTGTTCTCAGGCCCCTCCACTGGTTCTCCACTCCATGCTGTCGTGCTGCATTCACATGCTGGGTCTCCGGGTTTAGGTTTGGTCCCTCTTTCCCTGTGTAGATATAAACAATACACTCCCCTTTGATGATTTAGTGCCCCCTTCCCTTTCAACACATCGCCATCTGCCTCCCCTCCCCCCTTGATGGCTACCATGTGTAGCCTTAGATTTGATCTGGCCCCTGCCATATTACCTGGGCCTTCTCCCAGGTTTTTCTCTATAGAGTAGTTTTTCCCGATGCCACTTTCCAATTTTAAAATTATTAATATGCTTACCTCAGCGGATTCATATTGTACATGTCCTTTTGCGCTTGGCTAACTTCACTTAGCATAATTTCCTCCAGTTCTTCCCATGCGGTGACGTGCTTCATATGTTCATCACTGCTTTTCAGCGATGCATAGTACTCCATTTATGTATGTACCACAGCTTTTAATCCATTCATCAGTTGATGGGAACATGGACCGCTTCCAACTCCTTGCAATTGTGAACTGTGCTGCGATGAACATTAGAGCACAGATCTCTGGTCGTGGATTGTTGCTTGTCTCTTCTGGGTATATGCCCAGCAGGGGAATTGCTGGGTCATATGGTAGTTCAATTTCCATCTGTTTTAGGTATCTCCAAATTGATCTCCATAGTGGCTGTACATACCTGCAGGTCCACCAGCAGTGGATAAGCGACCCTATCTCCCCACAGTCTCTCCAGCATTTGTTACTTTCTGACTTTTTTAATTGGGCTATCCTTGAGGGTGTTAGGTGGTATCTCATTGTTGTTTTGATTTGCATTTCTCTTATGGCTAATGATCGGGAGCAATTTCATATATATATATATATGCCTCTCTGATTTCTGCCTCTGTGAAACTTCTGTTTAAGTCCTTTGCCCATCTCCTCAGTGGGCAGTTAGTTTTGCTCTTTTTGGAAGCTATCAGGGTATTGTAGATTTTAGTAATAAGACCTTTATCTGATTTGTCATTGCCAAAGATGTTTTCCCAGTCTGTCTGCTCTCTTATTACTCTCTTGGTGAATTCTTTTGATGTGCACAGGTGTTTAATCTTTAATATATCCCATTTGTCTATTTGAGCCTCCTCTGTGTTTGTGTCTTTCCCTATTTCTGTTAGCCTATGTAGTCCTTGTGCCAGTGTTCTCAGATTGTTCCCAATTCCCTCATTGATGGCCCTAATAGTTTGGG